>CABEEJ010002154.1:0-40028 GCA_901482245.1 Timema douglasi
TGTGGCTTGGTACCACTGACAAACGATCTTTTGTTTGTCATGTCTGTTACTTCATAAAAACAAAGAAAACAATTTTTGACCAAATTAAGGTCGCTACTCCCTCAGCTTGTGGGCCTAGTGGGAGCCGCGGCAAATAACTGTGGGGTTCGTTTTGATCTTGTTTATTGAAATATATTAGTTACTATAAGAGTGTATACATGTGATGCACGTTTTTATAACAGGTTGAAAGAGTTTAGGAAAAAAGGTCCTCGTTCTTTCATTCTCCCTACTCAGCAGTTCTGCGCCCTGGCCTATCTTCGGTGCTATAGCTTTGACTGGTGTAGAACACACGGTTGCTCGACTATGCGCGGTTGTTATGTATAACTCAGACTTTCAAGATGGGTTGGGGCGTCCTCTTTACTGTACAGGGATTCAAGCTGTAGGATATTCTCCTCGCAAGTTGCTGCAGCTGAGTATGTAAAGCACTTCGAAGTAAACCCCTCAACACAACTGGCGTCCTTTTGCAGCTCTCCTTTATCGAAAAAGGTCTAAAACTCACTGTTAGTTACCACCAAAAGAGAGGTGTCTTCCCCTTAGTTAATGTTTATGTCAATACACTTTGGGGTGGTAATTGGCAAAGCAATCTCTGTTTTAACAACATAACTTGATGCACGTGTGCAACTGTTGATGTGAACCAATTGACAATACGATTGCATAGACTTACGTCATCCTTGCATGTTTTGATTACTAAAGTTTGAGCCATGACATTAATTTTATTAATAAAATATTGTCCCTTTCTGTGATTTTCCCCAATTTCTCAAGTAAGCTTATATGTATTTATTTATTTTCATTTATTTGAGATATTTAACGTGCACTTTCTGAAGCGACTGATTATATAAGTGCAAGACTTATAAACTAACTTAAATATAGAACAGACACAACATCCAGCCCCTGACACTTAATTCATCACAGTGAAAGGGGAAACCCACATTTCACCAATGATGAATTTTTCGTCCATACCATAAATCGAACTCGAGACCCTTATCTCAGTAAACAGACAGGCTACCGAGTACTGACTGATATAAAGTATCAGACTATATATTCACAATTACTGTTATCAATTTTAATTATATATTTTTTGCACCGCGCTTACTACCCATTTGGGTCATACGCTTATAAACTAATTACGCTGCTGGTTTTAGGGATTTGGAAGGTCATATTTAAAGGAATTGTACTCGGATTTGTGTGGAGGGAAAGTGGAAGACCATTTCGTAAAAACCACCCTCAGTACACACAATTATTGGCAATCTAGTTTACTGCTAGAGTAGCGCGTTAGACCACATGGCCACTGAAGTCGGTCTTAAAATTGTTATATTAAGTCAAAGTCTTCATAAATTGTATTCGAGATATATTTTTGAGATCTTTAAATATTTGAGGAATTGAGAATCCTCTCTTTATAATAAACCCATCTTTGTCTCCAGTTAAGTACACACACACCTTTATATTCTCTTATCTATAAATTACTTCTCATCTCATTTGTTTGGGTCTGTCGTAATATTTTTAAATTGAAGTTTTTGGCGCTGGAGTTGGATGTATTTTATTGGTTCGTTCGTTAATTTAGAAAGTACACGTTAAAAAATAATCAAACTAAAAACTATTATATCATTAAGTTTATTCTCAACTTAGTGTGTGTAGTGTACAACATCATTCCTGCAAATCTTTGTTGCAAAGCTACCCCTATTTCTCTCCACCCACCCCTCCAAACTCTCTTGCTTTACTCGGTGCTTTCTGTTTTAAGAAAAGTTTATATCTGCATTTTTATTTGTAATGAGGAGGGAGTTCTTACCTTTGAGTGTTATGTCTGACGGCGCTCTAGGCTACATTGATACAAGAACCATTTTGAGGAATACGATCTTCTAGTTAGTTTTTTTTAAACCCCTAATGGCATGTTTATTTAACCAAAATGTTGGTTACAATAAACAAAACAAAAAACCACGGTACTTCGGATCAAAGTATTTTCTTATTTAATTTAGCTAGATAGTTAATACACTAGGAGTGCGCCCATAACGAAGGAGTTGGAGTGAAATTGGTCGTACCCGCACCCCTACAGCCCCATAACTAATTTAAATAAGATTATTATTATTATTATTATTATTATTATTATTAGCACCGCGTCTTACTACCCGTTCGGGTTGTACGCACTTACGCTAATGTATAATGGTAGGGTGATTGTGAGATGAAATGGAGGACCTATAGTTTAACGTGGGATCCGAACCACGGTGGAGGCCTAGCATTCCCCACATTCACAAGTTTTGATTAATGTACGTCTTGTCAGAGGGGAAGGAAGGGTTTGGCAATCAGATAAATCCGTGCCGGGGCCGAGGATTGAACCCCGGACCCCAGCACAAAAGTCCGACCTTACCCCTATTTAAATAAGAATTTGATTTATATGAAGTACATTTGAAATATAGAGTACTGAAGATAAATCAGATGTAAAGGTTAGATTTATCAGTCTTATGAATTGAGATTTAAAGAAAATATCTTTAAACCCATATTAAATGCCCCCAAAATATTCCGATTATAGAAAAAAAAAACTTCTGGAATAAATACTTTGGATATATTGTTTGTACTCTCCCCCTATAAAAATAGTAATTTTGGATACAGGCTTAATCGAGTGCCCATCCCAAAGTACATATTTTTAAAGGTGTTTTTTATACCCTTTTATTTCATAAAACCTCCGTCTGAGCTCATTAAATAACAGATTTTTAAAAATAATCCCCCGAGTGTTTGAGTCGCAAGTGTGTTTTCAAGTGCTCTTAGTGAAGTTATTACTGTGGGGTATCGCTGAATAGGGGTGTGGGGGGAATCTTGCCCTTAAGGATTGTATTCGAAATTTGACTGAAAGTTTTTCAAAGCCGTGGTTTTTATGCACTTTCTTTCTGCATCTGAAACAAGTTTGGGAAAAAAATGATAAAGTAAAAAAATAACACTTTTTTTTCACTTTTCTCTTCCGCCTTTCCAGGCTGTCCGCATTTGACTACACTAGTTGCATAGGGACGAGGTAGGTATATTTTAGAGTAAACACGTCCGCATTTGTGTGGAGGTCGAGTGAGAAACCATTTAGGAAAATATCGACCTTCAGTACACCCGGCCGTGATTCGAACCCCGATCTCCCCGTCCTCGTCAATCCCATTTTATTACGATAGTGGCGTCTTAGACCATGCGGCCACCTAAGCGGATATGTGTGGTTTCTGTTTTTCATTGTGTTTCCCTACCCGTTCGCAACTATATACATATACATATATGTATATATAATTATATATATAATTGTATGTATGTACCCCGCGAAAGAAATCTAGATTTCTAAGATATTTGCTCAGTGTATTTGCACATAATACATGATACATAACAAATATTCGCTATTCACGATATGACTAAACATAGTTTTTATTCCCATTAGTGTCCGACCAAACAACTTTTTTATTTTATTAATATGAAATGAGTTACGTAGAATACTATACATTTTGGTGTTTCGTGGGACTACACCATGCTATGGGTGTCATTTGAGACTTCAGATATTGTCTGGACTCACGGAAAGGACCCATTTGTGATTTCCCGTCGCTATGGGGTTTGTAATAGTAACTGAATGTAACTATAACTTTGCCACACTCGAACGTTAGGTCTACTTTAAATGGAAAATAATGCGCGGCAGCTTTAAGGTTAGAAATTTGAATGTTAGAGCACCGCAGACCTCACATACAGAGGGGCTGCAGGCCAAGTGAAGTCGTAAGAACACTTTTCCTCGGTTATAATCTAACAAGAAAGCTTCTAGAATCTTCCAATTTCACGAAATTACACCATATTTCATCAGCTTTTGAAACTAGAGGAAAAAAAAACAACAAAAAAACACACTAGAACAGTTAGCTGGGACTGCTTTGTTGTTTACATGCTACCAGGAAGAGGGGTTTAAACATTCTAACAAAAGCTGAGCTTTCTTGAAGAACTCAGACTCGTCACCAATATAAAAAATAAATAGGAGTCAATAAGTTTAATATTATACAAATTGTCCATTAACTTGAAATATATTAAGGGTGGAACTTTTGATTTGTAATAATACTAAAGGGGAAAATCTACTTCATTACAACATGTGTGCGAAGGATTTTAATTTCATCTCGTGTGACAGACGGAGCAGGGGGATGCGGAAAAGGTTGGGAATCCCTCCCTGGTCTAAGGCTGTCACAATTAATGGTTTTCGAGTCTACCGCCACGCAAATATAGAGCTACACCTCCTCCAAATTCTACCTCCCTCATCCTCAACACATTGACGTAATTTGTAGATAAGCATATAACCTAAACGGGTAGTAAGACGCACTGTTAACTAAAACGTTTCTAGCTGACATATAAGGTTCTTCCTATGAACTTCGGACTGTAGTAACGTTTCTGTCAGATAGGGTCTTCCTATGAACTTCGGACTGTAGTAACGTTTATAACTGTCAGATAGGGTCTTCCTTTAAAGATTGTATTGTACAACCAAATGAGCCTTGTTCCCTTGTTGCAGTAGAATCACAGTCTTTGTACAACCGAATAAGACTTGTTCCCTTGTTGCAGTAGTCGAAGTCTCTGCTTGTGTCGTGCAAGACACGAAGCCTCTCAGCTGTCACGCTGGTTGCATACACCGCACTCCACAACCTCGCTAACTGACAGTTGACACTTTGACAGTGGGGGTAACAAGTCACAACTTTTTACAATACTCCACAGGGGTGTGGAGAATATGAGACTAGAAAGAGACAGAGAGAATATTGTCGAGTATTTCGAGGCGAAAAGTTTTTTTTCTTTAAATCAAAATTACGACAAAATCGTAGTTTGGAACTCATGATATACTATATGCAAATGTATGTAACATTTTTTTTAAATCATAACTGCGTCTTACTACCTGGTCATATTATATACATGTGTACTAATTACGATAATGTGTTAGACGACTAGGAAGGTTGAATTTAGATTAAATGTACCCGCATTTGCGTATATGAAGAATGAAAAATCACCCTCAGTACATCCTAGTGAGGTTAGGTTCCACCACGAGACTTGGTTTAATCCTCTATTAGAAAAAGGCCTCTTAAGGTGGGAGTGTAGGGAACATGAGAAAAGGTGTTTTTCGCCAGTTTTTATAGCACAAGGGTGACCTGGCGGCCTAGGGGTAAGGTGTCGCTCTTCTCTGCTGGGGATCCGGGGTTCAATCCTCGGTTCCGGCACAAATTTATCTGATTCTCAAACCCTTCCTTCACCTCTGACAAGACGTGTATTAATCACAACTTGAGAATGTGTGGAATGCCAGGCCTCCACCGTGGTTCGGATTCCACGTTAAACTGTAGGTCTTCCATTTCATCTCACAATCACCCTACCAACTACACATTAGCGTAAGTGCGTATAACCCGAAAGGGTAGTAAGACGCGGTGCTAATAATAATAATAATTTATAACACAACATTTTTTGGTCCAAAATAAATCAAATATTTCTCCAGTAGAATCCTGAGTGGTGACGTTGTCTTGTTCCAGACCTGAGTCAGGAGCAGACGCTGGTGGCGCGCCTGGCGGAACTTCAAGCCAAACTCCAGCACCTGGACTCGATGCATCGGGCCCGTCAGGAAGAGGTGCAACGTCCTGTCGCAACACCTGGGACAACTGTTGTCTCAGGCGGGGAGCGAGGGTGGTAACACCTCTTCGGGACTACCCCTCTATCTGCCGCTCAGTCCGGAGGTGCGGGTGCTGCTCAGGAAC
This sequence comes from Timema douglasi, assembly GCA_901482245.1. Lineage (NCBI taxonomy): Eukaryota > Metazoa > Arthropoda > Insecta > Phasmatodea > Timematidae > Timema > Timema douglasi. Next base: position 5,757 of record CABEEJ010002154.1, read on the forward strand.
TTGACGGGGCTGCGGGCCGAAGGGGGTGACTCCACCCAGTTGCTGAGACTGCCCTCCGTGTACCACTTCCTACCCCACCTGTTGGAGAACCCCTCCACCCTTCGGCCGGCCTTCTGCCTTTCCCGGGGGCGCTCTGGGGGTGAGTCCAACATACTCGCCATGAATCTCACACGAGCTCGCTGCATTGTTCTCAGTAGTTAATGTTGACTTCTTGTTTGTACAGTGTCGGTGGTACTAGGGCTACCAACAGTAAGGAGAGATATGCAGAGCTACCTGTTGGCAACACTTCAGAACCTTGTAGACAGCATGAGTCCCGAGGAGGCGGCTGACTCGCTCATCGTCGTGTTCGTGGCCGAGGTAGGAGTGACTCGACTTTCCGGAAACAACAAAAGTTTGGATGCTGTGCGAGGTTTTCAGTCTAAATGTGTCGTTTATTTTTCACAGGTTGATCAAGATTACGTCTTGCAAGTGGCGAAACAGATCGAGGAACAGTGAGTATACTACAGCGATTATTGCCATCAAAGGATTAACTTGATGATGCTCTACAAACCGAGATACCCTGGTTCATATTTCTATATAATACACAATTTATAATTATTTTTTAGCACCACTTCTTACTACCACTTCAGGTTTTACACATCACTAAAGTGTTAGATAATGATGATGGAATTTAGAGGGCTTTGTTTGGCAGGAGATTGGAAAACCTTTTAGTAATTAAAAACACTCTCAGTACACTTGATCTAGACTCGGACCCCTATTTCCATGCTATCGGCAGTCAAGTCTTTGCGAGAGTAGTGCCATAAACCATTCTCTAACCGAAGTAGGTAGTTCTCTAACCATTCTTAACTAAACACACTCATACAATCTTCACCAATCTAAGTTTTAAGAGTATTACTGGATTCCTCACACTAGTCTTGTAACAAAAACATTATAAAATGCAACTTTCAATGCCATACATGTAATAATGTTAATTCACATGAAGCAAGTTTGTATTGCACAGATAGAGTAGCAGACTCTGACACGTAAGTCATGCTTCTATCATCAATCAGTTGCTTTGAGGGTGTTATCATTCTTCAAGCAAATACTACCACATTTCTTTAAAGTTTACTCTCCTTATCCTGTCCCTATAAGTTAGAAATGGTTAGTTACCTACTTGGAATGTACTGAGAGTCCTCGTGTCCACAGGTTCCAGCCGCAGGTGGAGTCTGGCCTGATTGAGGTGATATCCCCGCCTGTCTCGTACTACCCTGATATGGAGAGCCTCCAGCAGACCCTGGGGGACCCCCCTGAGAGGGTCCGGTGGAGAACCAAGCAGAACCTCGACTTTGCCTTCCTCATGATGTATGCCCAACCCAAGGCGACATTCTATGTACAGCTCGAGGACGACATTCTGGCCAAGAAGAACTTCATCTCTATAATGAAGAACTACGCGCTACAGAAGATCGCTGAGAAGTCGCCGTGGTTCGTGCTCGAGTTCTGTCAGCTCGGCTTCATCGGTGAGTGCCCCCCACCTTGCGGCATTCCCCCTTGGGCCATTTGGCATCTCCACACCACAATGCCGTAACAGAGGCCAGGATCCTAAACTTTACCTGGTGTAGTGGAAACTTATTTTCCATGATATTGTTTCAGTGATTTTTTTTAAAATAAAAGACATTTGCTATATTCAGTTCGATCTAACACATTATAAACCCCTTGAATCAGTAGAGTGAATATGCCAACTTGATATCACTAGTGGTTCAGGGATAGGTCACATTTTATATGGAATAATTTAAGGGATATGCAAAGTAAACTTTTTCTATTTGAAGCAAAGCCAAAACGAATTACAAGAAATATTCCCAACATATTCAAAGGCTGAATATGTTTCTAAATTTTCTCTAAGTTGGAAAAAATATACATTGGGAATACTTTAAAAATAGCTTCAGACACAAAATATAACTAACAAACTGTTTTATTGCAAACATGTCTGGAATATTCCTATCCACACTGAATTCAATCACTGCAGATATGTCATGTGAACATTAAATTAATAACAACAAATGAACATATAATTTGTATTACACTCAAATTCTATATTTCTTGACTCTGAATCTCAATTCTGAATACTAAATTTTCTTTTGAATGTCACATTCAAATTCATAACCTTGAATCTCTAAAAATTTACCATTAAAAATATTTAAAACGTAATTTAAAAAAAGTTGTTCAAGGCCATTGACAAATGATATTTGGTTTTTCGTATCTATTATGTCATATATAACAAAGATAACTCTTTTTTAGTGAAGTAATGATTTTAATACAATTTTATACTTTTTTTTGTTGTTATTTTTAGCTCTTAATCTACACGAGTCAAGATAATTCCTTTCACAAATTTCTTAAAATTGTTATGTCTAGTAAAATTTTTCATAAGTGTATCGAAGAAAGTTTTTTTTAAAAAAGATTTTGATGCATTACAAATCTCTTGAATAACATAAAATTCAAGGGATTCATTGTCTTACGTTGGTTTGGACATGTTGAGAGGATGAGTGTGGATCAAGTTACGAAGTTAATATATGAAGGTAGAGTGTGTGGATCAAAAGGAGGGGGTAGGCCATAAAATATGTGGCTAAATGTTGCAAACGAATGTGTGAAAAAGATAAAAATTAATCATCAAACATCAATGATTCGGGTGTTTCATCTCTATATTTTAGCCTTGAATAATTTTATTGGTGAAGCTTTTGTCAGCGAAAAGGATATAATTTTTCCAGAGCAAAGTCGAAACTGACAAATATACAATGTGAAGTGTGAAGTCAAGTTTTCATAGCTTTGCTCATCCTTAGAATAATATAGAGCTATGGCACATTTGTATACCACTTTGGTTGTGAATATATTTTATTAGAATAGATTTAAAGATGTCTAATAATGAAGTCTTGTCTTCTAGGACATTGTTTCCCAAACTATAGAGGTAAACAAAAGATTTCAGTGGGTATGCAATGTACAGTAGTTCTTAGTTTTATTAGCTATAAAATATTATGTTTATAGTAGTTCACATGATAAACAAATTGCAGTAGATTTGTACGTGACATCAAGAAATTTAATAAGCCTTTCTTTCCCTTTGTCCTGTTTTTGTTTAGAATAACTAAAACTTGATTAAACCTTGGAACAGTCGTTTATACTCTACAAGATATCAGGTAGGTCTTTACTATTATGTTTATAAGGAGTTGGAAGAGGTACACAGCCCCAATAGGATACACATGTGGTGAAAGTTTAGGAAACCCTGCTACAAGACACTTTAAGTGAATATCTCGGAGCCCCTCTGTCGAGTGAGGACTTGTGGCGGTGCACTGAACAAGAGGGTTGATCTGTTTTGTTTGTTTTCACAGGCAAAATGTTCAAGTGCGTTGAACTCCCATGGCTGGTTCAGTTCTTCCTCATGTTCTACAACGACAAACCAGTGGACTGGCTTCTTGACCATCTCATCTCCACCAAGATCTGTAGCTTGGACAAGGACAGTGTGAGTAGAGGGCCCTTCACCCAGGGGTCATGACAAGGACCTCACGACACTGGAGAAACATACTATGTACTCAATGCTCGACAAAAAACCTCTGAATAGATGTTTTAACTCAAAATGTCTTACTAACCTGTAACACAATATTTTTCATGTAAACAAGTTTATAATATTGTGGTCTCTTCACCAAAATTGAATATAGTTAAACTTGGTTGTAACTAGCACATAAATAATGATATCACGGCTGTAATGAGCAAAAAGTCATTGTTCATTTATATAACAAGTGCACTACACGGATATACCATATGAATGTTGGTAACTATGCAAACATACAAACATTCTTTATTGCTTGGGTAGTTAGGAATATCCAGAAATGGGTTTTAGAAAAAATACCTTTCGTTAGAAAAATGTCTACTAATAAAAGAAAATGTCTCTGTCTTTTGTTTTTAGTATCTATTTTTATCTGGTTAAAAAAATAGGGGCTTGATTTTACTCATGACTGATATAATGAGTAATAATAAGAGCGAGACTATGTTGGTCCTCTGGTGTTTGTCATAACCAAGTTCTGCTGTATTGATAATTAAGTTTGATAAACACTTTTACTATAATAAGTCTACTTTCTTATTTTTGATTACCTTTATTTCTTGCAGTTATGACCAAATGCCAATAAAATATTAACTACACATGTATAAAATAACAAATATTAATCTCTTTTTCCACTGGTAGCAGTGTAAAGTGTGAACTATGTTCTTCTTTTCACTGAAAAACCATATTATGTTTGTTCCCTTTTATATATTTTGCATCCAACTTTCCTGTGCCCTCTTCCAAATATTACAAAGAACTACTAGAGTTTGAGATATAGGCCTGTGTGTGGTTGGAAAGCACACCCTCTCAAAAAGAAGACTACTGCTCAAAGTGGCAAGGGACAAAATGTTGTAATGTTGCTTTTAATATTAGAGTAGAGGTGATAAAATAAGTCCATAACCAACATTACCTTGGTACCATTCCCATAGATAATTTCATCTTTTTTTGGACGACACACTTCTTTTTAAAGAAAAAACAAATCATTAAAAGTGTCTTCTAGTGGTGTTAGTTTGGATTGATTAGCAAAAATAGGCATTTACGTTAGTAAAATGCAATAAAAGGTGGAAATACTTGTAAAGGGTGTCAACCGCAACTTGGTAAAATGTGATGTTTGCCGAAGAAACAATGTTCAGCTGGAGAGTATTTTTTATGCTGAGAGGTTTGAAAGAAATTTTTCTTTAGCACTGCGTTTTACTACCCGTTTGGACTTTACGCTTATGTACTAATTACACTATTGGTTTTAGGGGTTATTGAGTTTATATTTATAAGAAGTGTACTTGCATTTGCGTGAGGGGAGAGTGAAAACAATTTTGGAAAAACCATCCTCGGTACACCCGACTGAGATTCGAACTTCTTTCTCCCCGTCATTGGCAATTTAGTCTATTGCCAGAGTAGCACATAGGACCTATGCGGCCACCGAAGCGTGTTTTTAAAGGGGCGTTAATTGGAAGAGTTGGCAAAAACGACATTTTTCATTAGGCATCCAGCATGTCTTCATTGGGTGGAATCAACCCTACAAATAATTAATATGAAAAATAAATTTAACATTGAAATTCATTAAATAATTTAGAACTATGGTAACTTTATCTTTAAAACAATTTCTTTTAACAAAAATAAAATTGACAAAATTAACTTTTTATTATTTTGAACAATGATATAAAAGACATTTAATGTTCACTTTATTGAATGTAAAATTAGAACTGTGATCACACAGCCGCCTTTAGTTACAAATGGAAGTTGGAATTTAAAGGAACATAAAATTATTCATTGAAATAACTATAAACTGCTTAGTGTGTGTTAGTTACATTTTATTTTAATTGTATCCACATATGCATTAAGTGTCGGAAAGTAGCTCCACCCCAATTCAGGTTCTTGTTTACACACTCAGAGGTTTGAGTTTTAAGAGTATTTTGTTATAATGTAGGCTAATTAATATTTATATTCCTTAATTAGAAGTTAACAACAACAAAAATTCAGTTTTATTACAATCATCATTATTGTTTCCAGCCTGTGGCCAAGTCCGTTTAGTAAAATGCCTCTACCTTCCTCTCTCTTTCCACCATTCTTCCTCCTGCACTCGCTTCCACTCTCCTCTCACTTGCATACTTGCTGCTATCTGTTCCTTGGTCTCCCTTGCGGTCTCTTCCCTACAAACTTCATATCTATTAATCTTCTTGGAATCCTCTCCTCTTCCATCCTCATTACGTGTCCATGCCATCTCATCCAATCTTCCTCTACTATCTCATGTACCCCAACTCTAGACCTTACATCTTCATTCCCATGGCCTCCCCCTTCCTTGTTTCTCTTCTATCCAAAGTCCAAGTTTCCTCTGCATACGTAACTATGGGAATGAAGTATGCTCGATACAGCACTTCCTTATACTCTAGTTTTATTACAATGTCATCCTTGAAACCTCTTGATCATGGGGCCGTTTCATCATACTTTCTCTGAACATTCAGGAGACAACTACGGCATATGTTAGCTTCTGGTATCCAATGACCCGCTTAGATGGTTAAATGGTATAAGGTGTCAGTCTTGCAATGGACTGGACTACCGATATTAGGAAGATCGATCTTAGAGTCCCGGTCCATTGCACAGAGGGTGGTTCTTCCTAAATAATTTTCTACTCTCCCTCCATTCAAATGTGGGCCCACTTTCTCCAAATTCAATTTACCTCTTTCCTATCACATTAGCTTATAACTCAAACGGGTATTAAGATGCGGTGTTAAGAAAGGCGATAAAAGCTACTCAATTTACACACGTCCATCATAGACTCTTGCCTTAAAATACGAGTGAAGAATGAACCCTAAGGACGGGACAAATCGTGAATAGCTTAGTAATAGAGCATTTGGGCGATACGTCAGAGTTCCAGGGTTCAATTCCCATATATCGATGTCATTTTTCAACTTTACGAATATGACACTTGCTTTGACTGTAACTGTAACCTATGTATCAGTTTGATCTCCCAAGCTTTGCTATTCATGTACAATATTCACAATATTGTTCTCACTCATGTTTTTACGGGGAATGTTGATAATCTTGTTCCAGAAACACTGCAAGAAGGCCAAGTCCCAGCTATGGATCCACTACAAGCCATCGTTGTTCCAACACATCGGCACACACTCCTCGCTAAAAGGAAAAGTGCAGAAATTAAAAGTATATTTTGCATGTTTACTTAATTTTCAAAATTAAAAACCTTAGTTGAGTTTTGTTGGAAAATTATAACAACATATACAATTGGGTTGGTTAGGATGTAGCGATAACAACTTCGTTAACTCTCTTTTACTTATTGCACTTCCGATAATGTTAACACCTTTTAATTTCAACTAAATTTACTAATTTTTCATATTTATAAATTTAACTATAGTTGAAAGAGGTTGACTTTTTTTAAACGTTCATGTTTTAAGGTGGGAGTAGAAGGAGCTCGAGTTAAGCTTATGGTTTTTTTGGTCAAAATAAATCAAATAATTATCCAGTAGAAATATAGAGTTTAATTTTCTTCACGTGGGGACATCAACAGTTGTTCAGGATTGTCTATCAGGATTGTCCTGTAATTTAATGACAACTTTTCCTCTTCATTTAAAAAATTTCTCATCTAATGCCTCTATGCTCATGACAAATATTCAACAACTGTTGGTCTCACCTTGTGAAGAATATTAAACTCTTTTTTCCTAATAGAGCATTATTTTATTTATTCTAGCCTAAAAAAGTGTTGTTATAAAAACTCCAAAAACACTGCAATTTTCTTGCGTCCCCTACACTCCACCTTAAATGAAGGTTAATGTTATTTGGGGCATATAACATTCACTTTCTAAACCAACAGATTAGATCATCACACAGCTTACAGATTAACTTAAACCTTGTTGCTCTCGCTACTTTATAATTACAGCAACTTGAAATCCATTAACTAAAGAAACAGCATGACAATGGTTATTATTATTATTATTGCATCGATATTAATTAAGAGCGTTCATCATATCAGGCCCAACTCAGCTTGCGCGAGGTATGGGCGTAAAAGGGAAAAGAAAACACCTACAATATGTCAGAAATGTGTGCAGTGCATTCGTATTTTAATGATTACTCGATATTTTCCGCGGTCAAGATGGAGGACAAGGCGACATAGTTTCGTGTTAATAACTATAATATGTCCCTGTCATGACAGAATGAAGATTTGTTCACAGTGCTTATCTGTGAAGATAACTCTAAAATGGTCAAAAACAGACTGTTCATTGCAGTTTTTATCTTAATAACATTTAATATTTCAACAATGTTCAATATTAGTAACTTTTATTAACTCTTTATCTCCATTAATGTTTAATCAGAAATGATCTACGGGCAATAGTGTTTAGTGTTGGTGTAATCATACAATTTCTAGCCAACTGTATCGCAGAATTGATGGGAATGGGATGTACGCTCTTAACTTTGAAGAAAGACTGGAAAAACTGGTAAAAACTGTTATTGGTGCATCTGATTGGAATTGAACCCTTGCTTCCAGAGTCAATCACTCATCTAACGTCTCATCTAACTCTCCTCTATTCCCTCAGTGAGAAGTGCCTGAAACGTTGGATTGATAAAGTGAATGTCTGGTGTTTCAAACAGGACAAGCAGTTTGGGAAAGTGGTGCTGTTCTTCCCGCACCAGAACCCACCAGCAGAGGTGAAGACTGACATAAAGAACTACAAGCAGTACACCCTCGCCAAGGCCTACCGGGGAGAGTCCTTCTTCTGGGGGCTACTGCCCCAGCCGGGGGACCACCTTAGCTTCACCTTCTCCACGCCCATCATGCTCAAACAGTGAGTACCTTAAGGGGCATGTAGTATTTGTGTCAATTTAAAATGATTATTAGTTTAGGCTTTTGCCACAGAATAAAGTTCAGTAAGTAATCAATAATGCTTACTCATTATTCATCATCACTCACAGTTTTCTGCCAATGACAGGGTTTGTCTCAAACATAAAACTCGTCATTTACTTTTGTCCTCCCACCACTTTTCTTCCTCCAATCTAATCCTCTCCTCTCCATACTCCTCCACACTTCTTCTTATTCCCTTTATCCACATGTACCTGGATCTTCTTCTTGGCTTCCCGCCCACCACCTCCATTTTGCGCATCCTCCTTGAATTCTCCCCTCTTCCACTCTCTTAACATGTCCATACTACTTCAATCTCACCTTCTCAATCCTATCTTCTTCAACAGGGATTCCTCCTTCAGTTTATCTCTCTTTCTCACCCTTTCATTCCTCACCTTGTCCATTCTCAGAAATTTCCTCTTACCTGCCTGTATCCTGAATGTTAATGGTTAAGAGGTCATAATCAATTCCTCATACTTTCATATCTTTCCGGTATCAAAATATTTGATAGTTGATTTTGATATCAAAATGATAAATGCCTCAATTACTAGCTCTCAAGTCCCAGTAAATAAGAGTTCTGGCAAGTAAATGAAATAGCAATACTCACAATAGCGTGGTTTTTAATTTTGACCATTACTAATCCTTTTGCCATTTAATTTGATCACCCGCAAATTGTAAATGTACTTGACACAACTTTACAAGAAAAATTTTGTAAGTGTTTATTCACTAAAATTCTGAATTTAGCTTTGATGAAATTTTGATGATTAACTTTTACTTAGAGCTTATAGAAAACAAGAGTTATCTAAGTTTACAACTCAAAAGTTGAACATAATGACCACTATATGACTTGTTCTATTTTCTACCAGGTGCAATATATTGTAAACATTGAGTTGTGTAAAGCAAGTCTTGCACAATCTTGGATGTTTTGGAGGACAAAAGTCTTGTGGCCACACTGATCTTTAATTCGTTTGCTGTATGATTAAATAACACTTCATACTTCTTAACCTGTACCATATTATTACTTATGTATGTGTTTATTCTATGTTCATATATCTAAATAGTTTTTTCGCTTTTCTATATATTTTTTTTCTTCTCACTTTGTTCCATGAAGACTCCCCGAGCCCAGAACTCCTTCCCAACGCCCTTGACTTGTCCTTGAGTCGAATAACAGTCAGTATTTTCTTAGCCAAAAAACCCCATCTGTTCCGTGCGGAAACTCTTCTAGTAGGTGTACCGCTGGTAAATCTCTCTCATATGTTTGTAGTTGCAAGGTAGCTTAGCGAGGTAGATTAAAACCCACTCCTTTTTTAAAAATAGTATGGCTCTGGGGAGTTAAAAATGATTATAAAGTTAATAAATGCCTGTTGGCTTAGAAATATAATATATTATTGAACAGTGTTCCCACATTGTTTTCATATAAGTGGTAGAAGGGGTTGTTGGATTAGGCCTTGATACAAGAATGCATGCAGCAGGAACATGGAAAGTGGAGGCCATGGAGAGCTTGTTAGCTCTCTCCAAGAGAAACAAGACTAGGGTGGTATGGTCATGTAATGAGGATGTTGGAGTACATGAGGTAGTAGAGGAAGCAACACCGAGATAGTATAATCATATAATGAGGATTTAAAAGAAAAGGAGATCCTAAGGAGAGTGATGGAAATGAACAATGTATGGAAAATACCTCAAGTGAGGCCAAGAAATAGATTTAAGAAGCAGAACAGCAAGTGTGCGAGTGAGAGGAGAGTGGTGTAAGGAAAGAGAAAGAAGGAGGCATTTTACTAAACATTTGATGTTTAGAAACAATTCGTCTTTCTTCATACTCTCTCTTAATACTTCCATCATTTATCCACATTCACCAGAAACACGCCATTGGCTTGCTTAACATGAAAAAGAAATATTTACTAATATTTAAAATTCTGTTTAACTGTGAAAATTATCACAAGATGGAAGTGGGAAGAATTTAAGAGAGAAGTAAATTTGTTCCTTTCAAGGCCTAACCTAACTCTCCTTTCTTCCTTCACTATTATTTAAATTAAATTACTGGACAATGTTTTCACACTGTTTTCATACATAAACTATTTATTTCTTGAAAGTGTGTTTTGAAATATATATCCACTCAGCTCTAGCAGTGATCCTTGCATCTGAATGTATAAACTGCATGAAAATAGTTTGCTATCTCAGTACATGTAGTCTTTGCATGGGTAAAAATGACCCTCTTCCTTAGGTCAATGACTTTTTTTATTCATGTTCCTATACTATAGTCGTAAATATAACTTTATATTTACTGAATTTTTAGCCTAGACCATGTATTTCCAACTTTAAAGTGCCCGTAGGCCACACTTAAATTCACAAGTTTAATCATAAATAACTAATTTTTGTCAAGTGACGCAAAAATGAAAAAGGGTATTTAATTGTGAATTAAATAAGAGTTGGTAGATTGAACATGTTTAGTTACATAGCACATTTTCTGCTAAAATATAATATTTTTGATACGTTAATATAAAACATGAAGTTAGGGAGAAATATAACAACATCCAACATCAGTTGTAGCTTTCAAGGAATTTTCCCCACGAAAGTTAAAACTTTCCTTTTCTCTGCAAAAACATCAGTTTTACTGAAGTAGATTACTTCTCAAATAAACTGTGTGGGCCGCAAAAAAAGGACATCATAGGCTGCCGCGCCGGTTGGAAGCCCCAGGCATAGTGGAATACAAATGATTCACTTAAGATACTTGAGCAATTTGATATCATCACCTCACTTTACACAACATACTACACCAAACATTACTAGATTAATACCCAATGTCACGTGGTAATCTCTAATTACCCGTCTTAGTTGCTGCGTGGACTTAAGTGTCACTATCGCAATAAATTAGACTACCGATAACAGGCAGACTTAAGTGTCACTATCGCAATAGATTAGACTACCGATAACAGGCAGACTTAAGTGTCACTATCGCAATAGATTAGACTATCGATAACAGGCAGATTGGGGCTCAAATCTTGGACCGGTGTACTGAGGGTGGTTTTTAACTTTTTTCTTCACACAACTGTGGAATAACCCTCTTCAAATTCATCCTTATTAATTCATAACACATAAGCGTAACTAGTACACATGGGTATAACCTGAAAGTGTAGTAAGATGCTGTGCAAAAAAAAAATTCTATGATTGTGTGTTCACACATGCATGCAAAAGGAGCAAAACTACATTGAGTATTTATCAAACAAGTACAGTAAGTGCTCAAATAATGTGGGTAATTCGTTCTGAAAGCTACAATGCTTGGCATATTTGTTTGTTCCAAGGAATACATCGAACTAAACATTTTCTGCTTGTTAAAATTTTAAAAAATTACACTAGCTTAAGGTAAAAACAAAATCATCTATGTATCAACTTACAAAGAATGCCATCTATTATGTTTAATGTGGCATTCAATAGATGGCGTTGCTAGTCGTAAGTCGAAGTATCGCATCTGCATATTTTTACATCTGTATAACACATCTGTGCAATTTGATGATTTATTGTATCATTAAAGGAACATTTTAAGGGAAGTTTTATTGTGTTAAGGAAGGTCAAATATACTGCATACATTATAATTTATAAAACTATATATATTGGTTTTAAATCTTATGGACCGTGCTCTAATAGGCAGGAGTAAAAAAATTTCCTTGCAGCACCACCCAAATAAATAAACAAACTCTATCTAATATTTGATATATTTAATTGTATTTTCAGTTTTTTGTTTCGGAGTGGTAATGCAGAGCACCCTTCTGACCGTTTCTACAACACCTCAGTCGAAGTTTTAACAGAATCTAGTCAAAATAATTTCAGTAAAAATGAGTTTAATACAACCACCGATGGTTACTTGATTGTGGGTAAGTTAATTTATTTAATTTTTAAAGTGTTTTCACAGATATTTTGAATGCTAAAATGCCAAAGTTTTGTTTGGTTAGCTTTACTTTATGTGCACTAAGATTAATAGATAGACACTGAAATATCGCAAGACATGTTTTTAAGAAATTCTACCATGACATTAAAAGAGTATCACAATATTTAAAAAGTTTTTTGCAACATCTTTATTTTATTTTACACATGGAATAAAACTAAATTTGATATTTCCATAAAATTGACTAGTTAGTATTTTATATTGACGAATAGTCAATTAAGTTGATTTTAACCCTTTGAGTGCCAACGTCGCTCAGAGCGATGCACGAAATTGCCAGCGTCGCTCACAGTAATCCCATGTTTTTGAATTCTTAACTCAGTATTAAGTTGACATATAGGGTAGATTTTATTTTCACTGCATTCTCATATGTTCAAGCTACTTTTATTTGTCTTTGCACTTGGAGTTTCGATATATCGAATATGAAAATTATTTTATAACTTTTACCATATGAGTTTCAACTTTGGTCTTGTTTGTAAACATGGCTACTAAGAGGAAAACTGTGATTCAAGACACAAGAATACTTGCAATATATATTGATAGCTCAAGCGAGAGTGATCAATTTGTTAGTAATTATGAAAGCAGTGATTCTGAATTTGTAAATAATGAAACTGAACAAGAATTATATTCTAGTGAAAGTGAAAGATCGGAACAAGTAGGAGTGGCAGCTGACATTGATAAGGCGAGTGTGAACATGAGTGATTCCTATTGGGATGAAATAAATCTTGAATATCAGGATAATCTACCACCTCCTCTTTATATTTATACAGAAGTACCAGGTTTGAAGTCCTCTCCCCTTCTGATTCCAAGCCAATTATCTATTTTAAACTTTATTTTACTATAACCCTGCTAAAGTTGATGGCCACTGAAACAGCTGCTATACCTAACCCAATTTTAGTGTAAAATGTAAAGTTAGTTCTTTTGTAAATTTTGTTATTACTCAGTTTTTTATGTTCTTTTCAGTGATTTATTATATTTCAAGCTATTTAAATTTTCTAAGCTTAAAAATTAATGTTAAATAAAACAATAAATTTTTTTTTAAATATCTTGGCTAGTGATTTTTTTAATTATATTTAAAAATTAAAAACGCTTATATTTATATCATTGAATTGGAAAGCATGTTAGCTAACTTATGTAAATCTTTGAGTGCAAGAAGTTCAAAGACTAATAAGCTATTACATTTTAAACAAAATCCTGTATTTTTCAGCAAAATAGCTTGGCACTTTTAGCACATTTTGTTGTCGTTTCTCTTTGCACTCAAAGGGTTGATAAGAATTAACGATATAAAAACTATTAATATATTTGTTAATTAGTAGACGCCATCGTTCTTTGCCTTATATTTACAACAACAAAAAAAAGATTGGGTACCAATTGCACTATTACATTTTTTATACTATTAGTCCTAAAACCCATCAAAGTTCCCAACCTATAAAATATATTTCCCTTGACTAAAGACAATGCTAAAGAAGCAAAACAAGTGTTTGATGTTGCTGTTATGACAATCATTGTGACCTAACAGAAACATTTTAAATCTAAGAATGAGAAATTTAGCCATAATTTTTCAAGCCACTAAAGTTAGAGATTTTTATTTTTAGCAGAAAAAAGAATTTTATTTAGACTCTTAATACTGAAATACAACTTTCTATTTAGTGAAATCCAATGATTTTATTCATCACAAATCGGGGATTTTATTCATTTTTTCAAATCGAATTAGAATCTTTGTTCACCAACTCAAATTGATTTTGAATCAAATTTAAAAAAAATATAAAATCAAAACATATAAAGGATATACAAATTTATATTTTTTTAATTTATATATTTTTAATTAATAATTAGATTATTAATCTTACAAACATCTTTGGTAAAAGGTGGAAATTTATATTTGGCTAACAAAGGAAAAATTGTGGTAATAATGGCTAAAAGTAAGCATTTATTTTTAAATGTTCTTGAGCTTCATTAAGTGATGAGTAAAATGCTGTCACTGAACTTAAAATGTATTTTTTGTATTAACATTAAAAGCTGATAGTTCTATTATCAACCCACACAGATTCAAAAATAATAATTTTTGCTATGGATTTGAATTTAAATCCAAATGACTAACATAAGAGGAAATATAAATACAATGGAATAACAAAAATATACAAATAGTAACTAAATAACATTAATAATAACATTCATAAATTGAGTTAAATGCTGAATCAATGGTTCTGGGGTCTGGATTTTTAAGTTTGTCCTACATTATTTTGGTGCTTGATCACCAATAAGCAGTATTGAAGTTTTAAAACAAATTCAAATTCAAATTCAAAATTTTAAAAATATTTTTTTTCTGATCTCGAATCGTTATTTTCTCAAATCCTTGATATTTGATATTCTTAAGGATTGAAGGTATTCATAGATTCAAGGATCCCTACCCTAGTTTTATTTACTTGAACACAAGATTTGTACATCTATCTTGGAAACAGTTATATTTTTTGCATTAAATTATTTTTAAAACATGGTATTTTCATTAATGTTTCCATCTTTGATATTATTAAAAATATAGTTACTATAGATGGGTTCCTAAAATTCTTATGAGTTTTGAAAAAATATCGAATTCAAGATTTGAAAAAAATAAGTTTTGTGTTCAAAATTTTGAGTTAAAATTTGTTTTCGAGCTCAAATACTACTTACTGATGGTTCATCTTCAACGTAATTATGGGAAGGTATTATCACCTAGACCTCAGACCAGTAATTTAACACTTAACTGAATGTTATAGTAAATACATTTTAGCAAAAATGTTAACATTTAGCTATTACAGTGAAACCTGCCTTAAATGGAATCGCAAGGTTCCAGGATATTTTCCCTTTAAAGCTAGATTTCCTTTAATGAAGGTGTGTATAGAAATTAAACTAGGGACATGCACGTAATTGAGATAAAATAAAATATTAGATTCATTTATTTATTCACACTATAAGTTGTCCTTTGAATAAAATTTCTTTAAGGGGCAACAATATAATTTCAATACAGGTAGTGCTATACCATTAAAAACCAAATTACAAAGGTGATTGACAAGTCATTAGTGCAGAAACTGGGAAGAACAGAGATAATAATAAAGAGGCAATTACAGTACAAAATTCATTCAGAGCTATGAAGGAGAAAGTAAATAAATATACCTAACTTTACATTTCAACTCCTCTTATGGAAAATAAAATTGTGTAGTATGCCTAGCATTTTACTAAACAATGCACTTTGGAACGTTGAAAGTTTTCCATATAAAGGCTTATTTTGATTTTTGTTTCCGCAATAAGACTTTTTCCATTTAATCCATAGAATTTAACATGTTTCTTACCCCTAAAGTCACGGGACCAGAAATTATTTCAGTCTAAAACAAATTTACATTTAATAAAGGATCCATTTAAGGCAAGTTTCACTGTATTTATATTTACCACTCTGCTATATTCATATTTTTTCTTAAATTCATAATTTTTTACAAGATTCAGATTAAAAATTGAGATATAATATTCAAAAGTAAAATGAAGATTCAGAATCTTACTATGGTGGATTCAACCCCACTCTAATAAATATCCTAATGAAAGCTAGGGGTTGTTTGGAACGGTGGTACTCATATGTAAATTTCTCTCACAGGTAAATTTGACAGCATGGGTGTGGCGGACGGCGTCATTGACCCCAAATTAGAACCCATCAAAGAATTACGCCTGACAGTTCACAGCGAGAGCGACAATTGGGCGATATTGAGCGAGGTGAGTATTACAATATAAACATTTAATATTATGAACAATATTGACTCTCTTAGCACATTATTTTGACAAACTGTGAAGAGACACAAGTTTGATAACAATTATTTCCCTTGTTCTTTCACGGCTCTTTACTATCTAAAATTATGGGAAAGTTGGTGTAATATAAAACTGCATCCTACATAAATATATGTGTTCCTCCTAATATTTAGGTAATTTGAATAGTAGCAGTATACATAGCAAAATTTAGTGAGACATGTTCTTACAAACTC
Organism: Timema douglasi; assembly: GCA_901482245.1. Taxonomy (NCBI): domain Eukaryota; kingdom Metazoa; phylum Arthropoda; class Insecta; order Phasmatodea; family Timematidae; genus Timema; species Timema douglasi. Next base: position 22,112 of record CABEEJ010002154.1, read on the forward strand.
ATAATTTGCACATTCAAATTACTACAAACACATATTTAAAATTATTTGCAATAATACAAATAAGTATGTAAAAAATAAAATTAACCTAATCGATTGTTCATTAAATTAACTTCATTTAGCCCTTGAACCCTTAGAAACCAATTTATGATCACTTTCGTTGTTTTAAAAGTAAATAAACCACATATTATAATCCCCACCCCCGATTTCCGAAAACAGAAAAACATTACCAAATGCACTGTTACAGTTTTCTTCTTAACATTCTAATACCACCCTCACCCGAGGAACTTTATTTCCTTTGGCCAAAGTCGTGTTTAAACTGGGTTTTATAACAAATTATTGTGACTTAAAGTTAAGGTGGGAGCGTGAGGAATACTAGAAAAGCACAGTGGTTTTGTAGTTGTTATAGCAAAACATGTTTTTGGGCAAAATAAATAAAATATTTCTCCATTAGAAACATAGAGTTTAATTCTTTTCACGTGGGGATATCAACAGTGGTTGAATATTTGTCAAGGGTGTCCTGAAATTTAATGACAACTTTTTCTCTTCATTTTGAAAGTTGTTCCTATAGTGCCGCTATGCTCATGACAGATAATCAACAATTACTGTTGAAATCACCATAGGGAGAAAATTAAATTTTTAAGTTTGTACGGGAGCCAATTTTTTTTATTTGGTAAAAAAAATGCTATAAAAACTGAAAAAATACTTACCTTTTCTCATGCCCCCTACATCCCCACCTTAACCTGAAGGAGCTGTCTGTGACAGTGAAAGTTTGTATTTAAAAATGTGCTTGTTTGTTATTTAGTGAGTTATTTAAACAATTTCTACTCTGGTATTACTAAGTTTAATAAGACAGTGTATAAACGCTGTACAATGATGTAAGGTAAGTGAGAGGGAAGGAAAGAAAAGAAGAGACGTGTACTAGTTCCTATCTAGGCTTAAACTAACTATCCTTTCAGATTGGGTTCCTTCACCATCACTTGCTTGTTTCCACACTATCTATTTTATACATTTCCAAGCCATTAGGCAATAATTCATTTTATTGCAAGGTTCATTAAGATAATTGTGCTGGCTGTCTCTCCTAATTTATATAATAGCAAATCAAATTTAAGTTTAGCTTACCAAAATTTAATTTTTATGTAATGAAAACAGAACATAATTTGCCATAAATCAGGGTTTCTAGCTAACATATGTTTGGTAAATGGGTCTTGATCGTACTCTCTTATGATGGTTGAGTTTCAGATCTATCTGGAAGTGTCGGAGGACAGCTGACCTCGACTAATCACGCACCTCAGCAGGGTCGTAACCCACTGACACTCCTCTACACTTGACATTCGTGCTGTGATACCGTTCTATGGGTGGGCTTATCCCACTGACATTCGTCAAGTCCTCAGGGAAATATTAATTTTGGTTTGTTCAGATTCCAAACATTTATAATATTCTGTAATTGATGTCAACTCTAACCGTGAATATATTCCTTTATGGCCAAGAATGTTAAGACAAAGGAAAATTTAAACGTTAAACATGTTTAAATTCTATATTTCTCCCTGTTCAAACGCTGATCTTTGAAGTTTTCAAAAGTATCTTACAATTCTCATACATTCAGGGTGCAATTTACTCTAAGTAACCCTTAATTTTACAATTTTGACCTTTAAATGAGCTACTCATAAATATAGGCTGCACCCTAAAGCTATGAAAAAGTGCCTGAAAATGAATCATCTTTTAATGTAAACAAATAAACCATATTTCTTTTCATCTTTCCTAATGTTAATTGTTTTTGCATATCTTTTTCTGAAACTTTTACAATTTGTGTTGTAGCCATGTCCAAATCATTGGTAAAAATATGCTAATTTACTAAATGATCAGCCATACGGAAAATTTAAAACTTAGTCAGGGCTACTGTACATCCTTTTTCCCTAGACATGCCCTCTTTTTGAGACATAAAATATTTGTCCAAGTGTATTTTTAAATATGGTTAAACTTGCCTGGATTTTTAACTAGTCGTGTCGCCAAGAAATATATTTTGAATTAGTGATTAGAAAATATTAAAAATTAAATTGGTTTCTTATTTGGTTAATTTAAAAATGGCATCATTTTCTATAGGTAAACCTAATTGTTTTCTGAAAATGCCTAGGCATTAATGAAAATTTACAAGCTGTTTGCTGAATCTATAAAAATAATTATAGCAGTACAATGTACTTTTAAGAACATATCATAAAATTGGTATTCCCGAACTTATGAAGAAAATTGGAATAAGTGAAAAAAATATTGTTGAGTATAAACTGTATTTTTTCAATCTGTCTTATGAATGTTTGTTTTGTACATTTTCTATATTCATTTAACTCATTTTCTCCCTTAATTCCTTATTTATAATAGATAATAATATTTCTGTACCACATTTGAAAATTTTTCTTTTTTGCTCCCAAAAATAAAGTGACTCTTTAACATGTACTTAGTACACAAACAAATGAAAAATGATATCAAATGGATATTTCAAATTAAACATTGAAAAGAGGACAGAAGGGCTAAGCCTACACACTGGCCAGAAAACTATAGGCCTCAAAGTTCACAAGTAAAAACACAACTAAACACATGATTATGTAATATTAGGGATACATTACTCCCCTTCTTCATCAGAAGCGAGTAACACCAATATCACGATAAACTTAACTTTAACGTAATGTAATGTAACATTCACTTAAGGTTCACTTAACCTAAGAAAACAGATGTGTGATCACGATTCATATAACTTAATGTAACACTCAAGCCAAACATCTACATTCTCGATTATTATCTGTGATTTGTACTATTTGTAAAAAGATTATCTGTGAATGTTAAACAGTCTTCAATCAATATAATAAATAACTATTATTAAACTTTTTTTGATAAATTTAGCTTTCCTATTTTAAGAATCAAATAGCCAAAGCTATTATTTATTCTTTTAGTGAGGATTACTCCATCTAAATATCATATTCTGAAAATCGAAAAATGACACCTGGATACTGGGCCTGGGCATGTCCATCATATGCTCTTCCTTAAAATATAATTGAAGAATGACCCTGGGCACAGGACGATTCCTGGATAGCTCAGTGGTTAGAGTATTGGCGTACTAATCCAAAGGTCCCAGGTTTGATTCCCCTGTTCAGGTGTCATTTTTCAATTTTCAGAATTTCTTATTTTAGTCTAGTTATTTTGTTTCAATGTCTGATCACTAGAAATTAAGCTAAGGAGTAAATCTTGGTCATAATACCAACAAATAAATAGCCCTGTAAACGTCACTTGCATAATGATTGGCTGACTAGATCACATGATACCCTTCATGTAATGTTCACGTAATGTGAAAGACCTCCCAGGACATCTATTCCGTTAAGTTAACTGCATCATAATTGCTTCCATTTAAAAACACGAGGAGATCCTTTACGTTAAGTTAATTTTAATTTAACGTTAAGTTGATCATGATCTCGGCATAAAATACCAACTGGACTATGGCAACATGGCTAGAGGTAGATCATGATCACTAAGATTCTCTAGCCATGCTGGAATAGTCCAGTTGGTATTTTACTCGCTTCTGATGAATAAGGGGAGTAATGTATCCCTAATATTATGTAATCATGTGTTTAGATGTGTTTCTAATTGTGAACTTTGAGGCCTATAGCTTTCTGGTAAGTGTGAAGACCCTGCCCTTCTATCCTCTTTACAATGCTTAGCTTAGTACACAAACTAAATTCTTGTCACAATGTAATAGCACTAATGACCAACAGACTTCAACAAAAAATCTCTCAAACAAGAGTGTAAACTAGAAGCAGCTATAGAAGACTTCATTTTATCAGCCATTTTGGCTCTATATCGAATTTTTACTATTAGAATGTAAAGCCCCATCTATTTATATATAACCTTGTCAAAGTTAAGTGGCAATTGAAAACTATTTCGATATAACGATATGCAATTCTCAAAGGTTTGAAGTTTATTATGTAATATCCAAGAGTGTGACTATAGGCTGCGCTAAGGTTTTTTAAAGTTTTTTTTTTCAGGAGGGGGTGCGGAGGGGGCTTTATTTTCAGGTCAATACGCAAGTTACGTAAATGTCCGAATAAGGAAAATATTCACAGTTTGTTAGTGTATTTAATTTGACAACTATTAAAAGGAAAATAATTTATGGGTTTGACCTGGTATCTGAATAACCCATTTATACCAGATTGGTTGGAAACAACAGCGGGACTGAACCAATGGGGACAAGTTCAGTGGATGGAGTCCACCCCTAATTCAAACACTTCCCTTCAATCATAGGCCAATAGTTTGGCACCACAATCAGTGCCATATTTTATAATACTATTTTTTCATGTCTGTTAACAATCAAAAGTGAATGTGGTTTTTGTAGAATATTTGTCGCCTTGTGTCTGCGTGTGAAATTACAATGGCCGGTCAATGAGGGTCCATGTATTCGCTGGTATCTAATATTTTTTTAAACTAAAACTTTATGACAGATTCAAGTGTGTGTTTGCTCGTGTGTATTGTTTGTATGGAATAGTTTAATTCTGTGTTATATTGCTTTGTATCATATTACTTTTAACATATTTGTTTGTAAACTCATTTTGTGTTAACGTTATTCACACATCCCTAGGAATGAGAAAGAGGACAATATTTTTTTTATAAGTGAATATTTGCATAAAGTCCTGCTATAGCGTTGTCTGTTACAACGTTGTTAATAGTCTGTGACCCTCTTTTTACTTGACATTGTCCCTGACTGGCCACAGTGTAGTGTTTAAGCCGAATGAATCTCGGGTCAAGTCTGGATTATTTTCCAACCGCCCGATTTCCACCCGCACAATGCCACGAGTCACTCAGACCACATCACACACCCTTTTCCTTCCCCTTCCCCAACCTTGTGCGGTTGTTGAGCGCGTGCTGTTGTAAGTATCTTTTTACGTCAGTTTATTGATTATTTGTCTCATGATAGAGTAGTTTTTGTTTTATCAAGTACCACGTGAGGGGGAGAGGAGTACGAGCGCCAAGCCAGTCAGTCCCGTTCATGTACCTAAACTAAATATCTTGTAGATTTGTAGATATTATAGGGGGCCTCGGAACCTAACCACTAGTCTTAACGTAGATTCTTATGGTAAAACTAAACTTTTATAATATTTTTTTTACTATTGAGTTGCATTTTTTCAGGAAAGTAACTCAACACTATAGCAGGACTTGCTGTAATTAAATAAACATGATAGAATTGTAAGAAAATTAATCAAAAATAAAAGTAAAAACACTAACATATATTTACAGACACACTTCAATATTTTGATGCTTTCACAGCATATGCCTCAGGAATAAATAGGCTAGTCAGGAAGTTGGCTTTGGTGATACCAACTCAGTTGTGAAAGACAGATCACTGAATCACAAGGTCTAGAAAACCACCTGACCTAAATCTTCGTTAATCAGGCCTGATTTCAACTTTTTTTTTTAACACTAGTACTATCTACCATCCACAGAGAATTTCTTTCCCACCAGAGAAGTTTTCATCTTTCACAATTAGGTTGGCATCAATGAAGTAACTTCCTGTTAAACCTTACCACATCTACTTCCTGCTGAAGATGTCATGAAAACATCAAAATATGGAGGTGTTGGTGTTTATGTTTTGATTAATATTAGAGATGGGTCAAATCTTATATTTCTCAATCCTAATCTTTAATTTTCTTGAGAATTTCAAATCCAAATTAGAATTTTTTTAAATATACAATTCTATTCAAATTTAATATATTTAAACTTTATTTAAAAAAAAAAATAGTTCAAAACTTAGGTACNAATATACAATTCTATTCAAATTTAATATATTTAAACTTTATTTAAAAAAAAAAATAGTTCAAAGCTTAGGGCCACTAAAAAATGGTATTTTGTTTGTTGTGTCTGTACAGCATAAACAACAAAGAACACACGTGTTTTAGTATATTGTCGACATCAGTGGTCTTGGGGTAAAGTGCTCCCCTCAGTACTCGATCTTCGTGGGTTCAGGCCTAGTTGGGGTCAACGTATTTTTCATGAGTGAAAAAAATCTGTAACAAAACTTCCTTCGGAGGGGAAGTAAAGCCCTCGTCGATTGTGGCTTGTAAAAGAACCCTGGAAGATATGTGGGAATACCTTTCCCGGCAAAATTGATAGGCCGTTTCGCTCTCTCTCATAGAAATTCTCATGTGCTGATATAATCTGTTAGTTAAATCTGCAAGTTAAATAACTTAAATAAATTTAAAAAAATTCTGTAGTAAACTAATCATATTAATAGTTTTGTCCTTTTAATGATTATTTTTATTTTATATAATTCCTTTTACAAGTTGATTGAAATTGTTATATCAAGTCATTCCTTCACAATTTATTCGAGATATCTTGTTGAGGTTCTTACGAATCTCTCAAATACCATAGGACTCGAGGAATCTAAGATTTGAGCATCCCTTCTCTACTTAATACACTTTATTTCATACATCTTATAGGTTCAATAGGTTTCTAGATTAATTGAGATGTCCTTTGATTGCATTTATCATAATTAAATTATGTAATTGTCACAATTTTGCAGACCACAAGAATAATTAACATATTGTTTATGTCTCTTGGTCTTAAATTACAAATTTGTTCTATTGGAAACACCAAATAATTATACAAATGCTATAATTTATATGTTGAAACTTTTAAACACATTTTTAATACCTAGTATTTATCAAAAGACTGATTAATATGCTTAACCAAAATCACTACCATAAAATATGTTATTATTTTGTTTGTTTATATTTTTACTCAGTACATTGTCACTAACATTTTTATTTTTTCTAGAAAGGTTTTAATTCGTATTGAAGATACTTTTTGTCATCATCAATATTTTTTGAATTGGTTTTTGTGTAGTTTTAGGTGCCTTTTTTTATTTTTCACTTACAATCAGATGATATTGTAGAAGAAGATAAAGTTATTACTAATTTGATTAATGTTACTGATTGCATAAAACAGATTATAATTATTCCATTTTATTGTATGTGTACTATATATTTTCTCAAAGTGTGTCCTTCAAAACTCACTGAAGAAGTTTCAATCAAAGCCATGTAATTTTATAAAATTCTGTACTTTTTAAAAAGAAAGAGTTCTTTTAAGGTACATCCAAAATCATAACACACTAACCCAAAACCTTCTTTTACTATATTTACTTACTAACTCTATGACATTAGGAACTTGATAGTTCATTACCGTATTTACAAAAGTATGCCACCTATCCCTATCTTGAGCTAGTTCTATCCAGTCCACCTCATTACACCCTATCTCTTTCAGGTTCATTCTAATGTTAGCTTCCATTCGTGTTGCGTGTTCATCCCACCATAACCTGCTTGATTTGAATACCCAAAAGATGTTTGGTGATGAGTACAGTATAGATGGGCGATAAATCACTGTCTTGACTTTTTCGCCAATACCATTTGATCACCGCTACTCCCAGTGACTTGATCTCAAAAGTATCAGTGATCAGAGATACTCACATCAGATGGCAACAGTTACTCGAGCTACAGAGCTAGTATTGCTTCTTCTAGACACTTGAGTAAATACTTGCTTCACAGTCCTTGTTATACTTTAATTTTTTATTTTCTACCAGATAATTGAGAATCAACCTTATTGTCTGGCATGTTTTACGTGTTATTTCTCTTTAAAACACTTGATCTTGTAAAGCTTATTTTTCAAAAACAGTATCAGATTGCTACATAAAAATGACTAAATGATTTGTAATGTTTCATTCACATGTGTTTTCAATACATAATATTTGTTGCGAAGAACAAAACTGAGATTATAAGCGAATCACATTTGGGATTATTTTTAAATTAGGCTACGAAAAAAAAAATCTTTTTTCGGTGATCCTATCCCCAAAATCGCAAATAGTAAATTAAAATAAGTAACAAAATATAAAAAATATAGATAAACCTTAATATTTACTATTTGTTGATCCTAATCATCCTATAGTCTAATATAAAGTTTGTATATATAATTATTGATTAAATATTTTCTAGCATCTCTTAAGTTATGTTAAGTCTTATTGATGTGGTTATGTTTTATTCCTTTGTATTTAAATTAGTTTATTTGCTTCTAATATATGACCGGCATTCCAAACAACATTTTCTAAGCCAGTCGCCACTATGTTATGTTCATTTTTAATGTCACATAAAGTTTAGTTGTAGTAAAACATATCACTAAATAAATTACAAAATTACAAGTTTCTCATAGTACGTCAAATAAGTTTTAATATTCTTACTCATGTTTGACATAATTTTTGTTGGACCACTAATTTTGCCCAAATTACATAACATTTCACTATAAAATATTAAATAACATTTTTTTGCTTTTTCTTTTTTCAATTGTATGAATCTTCTTAAAACTTTTATATGGACTGTACCTTAGTCAGGCAACATAAAACCCAGATGAAACCTGAAGATTAGGTAGCTGTATGTCAAATGTCAATGTCAGTGCCGAAAGAAAGAACTTATGTTAGGCCTTTAAGTATCGAATTTCATTGCACGCCGCCAAACTCCCAAGTAATTAGTTTTCCTTCCAACCGATTGTCTCGTGACTATGCGAGTAAATGCCCAGTACTCAGAAATACTCAATACTCAATTGTACTCGCCTACTCGGACAGCAGCTAAATACTAGCTTTGACCGTAGTTGGAAAGTGAAAAAATATCAGTACATTAAGACATTGTGAACGCCAGTCACAGTGAAAAATCACAGGTATAAATCACCAATATTTTAAAATCCCAGTCGCTGTATTCACTGATAACGTAAAATCACTCTTAAGCCCATCTCTAGAGTACAGGGTATATAACTCATCATTATGAAACCTCTTTAACATCTTTAGCAAGGATGTGGAGAAATGTAGATTTGTCCGAATTGTCACCAAGGATTCCAATGCACTCCTCCCCTGAAGATGGTTTGATACTTCTATTATGCTCTAAGGCTGGTTCAATACTATAATTATGTTCAGAGTCTGGTTCAATTCTATAGGTATGTTCTGAGTCTGGTTTAATACTAAAGGTATGTCCTAAGTCTGGTTCAATACTATAGGTATGTCCTAAGTCTGTGTCAATACTATTGGTATGTCTTAACTCTGGTTCAATACTATAGGTATGTTCTAAGTCTGGTTCAATACTATAGGTATGTCCTAAATCTGGTTCAATACTATTGATATGTTCTGAGTCTAGTTCAATACTATATGTATGTTCTCGGTGTAGTTCAATACTAAAGGTATGTCCTAAGTCTGGTTCAATACTATAGGTATGTCCTGAGTCTGGTTCAATACTATAGGTATGTCCTAAGTCTGGTTCAATACTAAAGGTATGTCCTAAGTCTGGTTCAATACTATAGGTATGTCCTAAATCTGGTTCAATACTATTGATATGTTCTGAGTCTAGTTCAGTACTATATGTATGTTCTCGGTGTGGTTCAATACTAAAGGTATGTCCTAAGTCTGGTTCAATACTATAGGTATTTCCTAAGTCTGGTTCAATACTATAGGTATTTCCTAAGTCTGGTTCAATACTAAAGGTATGTCCTAAGTCTGGTTCAATACTAAAGGTATGTCCTAAGTCTGGTTCAATACTAAAGGTATGTCCTAAGTCTGGTTCAATACTATGGGTATGTCCTAAGTCTGGTTCAATACTATATGTATGTTCTCGGTGTAGTTCAATACTATAGGTATGTTCTCAGTCTGGTTCGATACTGTAGGTATGTTCTTAGTCTGGTTTGATAGTATAGGTATATTCTAATGCTAGTTTTGTTCAACACTGCAAGAATGTTGACTAGTTGCACTCATATCTTGTAAAAATGTGTTTACGTTACACACCAAAAGTTACATTTTGTGTTTGTTTTTAAAGTAGTTTTCCACACCACATTTTGTCTTGTATCTAATTTATTAATGTTTCCCATCATACTGCTGAGAGTTTGTTTGAGTTTAATGACAAGAAGTAAATTGTGCATACCCATGGCATCAATTGTTTATCAATTATTTTTATGTAAATAATTATATTAGTCATGAAACATGTTCAATACAAAGTGTAATTATGAGTGTCTACATTATGGTAACCAATAGTTATCCTAAGCGGTCGCATTTCAGTTTTGTTGTATGCTTTGACACCATCGATATTTAACTGTGTGTAAATGTTGGACCAAAGTACCTAAAACATTTGTATTAACTTTATTACTTACAGCTAGTTTTGTCAAATAATGTTGAGTATTTGTTACTTACGGTCTGAAAAGTATACCAGACACATTATGCAAATAAATAAATATAAACCATGTAAACACATTATTATTTTTTAAATCATGTCTATCCACCTCATATAAAATACCCACACTAGTTTCTTACATGTTTATTTAAATAATAGATTTACATATTAATGCAGTCTCAACAGTACATATCCAAGTTACAAACTTAACACACATAAGTCAGGGGTGTCCACCATTGGGCGCTGCGCTGTCCGATTATCGTGGGCTCGCGTTACAGGTGGTGGTAATCATTTATTAAACACCATAGTAGGGGTGTGCTGCCAAGTTAACTTTTTTTAAAATCAAATATCTTGTGTAAATATAATTCCATAAGGACTTTAACATTCATTTGTAAATTATGTGACTTGGACAGGTCTTGGGACGGTGGAAGATGGCTCATTTTACTAATATTAAGATTGAGGACCGAGGTATGCTACAAGTTTTCCTCTAACTTGTACTCAATCACCTCAAAAACTCCTCCCTATGGAAAATGAGATGTCTGAGCCACACCTCTCTATACCTGGACTTGGACCCAAGCCATAGACAGTGAGATCAACCATCCTCCCCCTTCATCCGGGACCTACACAAGGAGGGTTGGGGCAGACAAATTTGTTTTCCAATATAAAGCTTTGGATTGATTATTGTGTGATAACTTGCGGCCAACGCTACAGTGATCCTTAAAAGTTGGAAATATTCTCAAAGTTATCTCAAAAGTTTGATTAAATTTTTATATTGTTCTTATTAATATAACTTGGTACACTAAACTGGTTAGGGCAGGATGGAAGGGAATGTGAGAAAAGACCAGTGTTTTTTGCAGTTTTTGTGGCAAAATATTTTTTTGTTCAAAATAAATAAAATATTGCTTCAGTACAAACTTATAGTTTAATTTTATTCACATGCTGATATCAACAGTTGTTGAATATCTGTCATGAGCATAGTGGCATTAGATAATAAACTTTTTAAATTAATTTAAAAAGTTTTAATAAAATGTCAAAACACCCTTGACAGATATTCAAGAAATTTTGAGCATCACCATGTGAAGAAAATTAAATTTTATGTTTGTACTGAAGACATATTATATTTATTTTGGCCAAAAAAAAATTTTGCTATAAAACTGCAAAGACACTGGTCTTTTCTTGCATCTCCTTTCATCCCACCTTGATAAAATGTATATAAGTCTCAAGTTTTTGAAAAAGTATATTCTTTCTAGGGCATTTGTCCTTCCAGAACTGTTTCTGGGATTGGTGGACATATTATGGGCGTGACTTTGACATTGAAAGATTAGTGTTCAAACTAGGGGTGTGTGAAGCTTCAAAACTTCGATCACCGACTTGGCTTTGAAATAAACATCAGCTTCAACTTCGCTTCAAAGTACCGCAAATAAAACATTAACAGCTAATATACATTTATGTTCAGTTATAGTCATTTCGCTCTTGTATACTTTACAAATTAATATCCATAAAGAAAAAATCTGAAGAAATTGAATTGTAAATTATTATAATAACTTAATTTGTCAGATTAACAATAAATTTCTCAAACAATTATATGAAATAAAACATTTTCAAAGTAATTTTAGTGCATAAAGTTATATAAATAACAATGTAATATTTTTCAAGCATAAAACTACTAAAGAATAATATTCAAATTTTGATTCGGCTTTGAAAATATTTCATATATTCGATTCGAGTTTGCTTCGAATTGAAAAATTGGACTTGACACACCCCTAGTTCAAACCCAACAAGATTACAGCATGATTGGTCCCCTCCCCCCTCCATAGCCTATCTTCACTCATTCTAAAGCTATATTAATATTTTCTCAATATTTCTCTTCTTGTCCTTTTTCACTTAACAATATATCTTGAGTCAATAACCTTGTGCCGAGACATATTGTAACAAAAATACATGTTGTCGGTATTTCATTAGTATCGTCGCTATACTATAAATGCTGTCACTGCAGTCTTGTTCAGAACAACCAAGGACTTCTTCACGTTCTGGGCAAGACGAGGGCTTGAAAGGGTCGGGGAGAAGGAGTGACTCCATCTACAGCCTCTGTGGAGGGGGGCATAGCCCCAACAGGTATGCTGAATGTGAAGTTTTGGAGTAAGGCAGCCATAAACAGGAACACATTAGACTTGGCAAGTGTCTCCCCCATACAGCGATGTTTGCCTGAAAATGACAACATCCATCAATGTCGATCCATAGTCCAAATGAAGTCACAAGTGTGAACATGTAACTACAGGATCCAAGTCAAAGGACGGTTTGCAAGAACAAAGCTAAGCAAGACCGGAACACAAGTAAAATCTATCACATGCCTTAGACTGTTTGGCTAGCAGTCACGTGATGAAATCTTAAACAGAAGTACCACACCCTGGCGGGAAATAAAATTCTTTAAATTCATTGCCTTTTATAGTGACAATAGTGTTTGTAAAGTTTATTTTATCACCTCGTTTTACTTGCCATCTAGTCTACTGTAAGAGTAGCGTATTAGACCATGCGGCCACCGAAGCTGGTCTCGTAAAGTTAACAAAACTGATTGTAAACTAACAAAAACTTGTTAAAATGGTGGGAATGGGTAAAAATGCGGTTCTTAGTTTGTAAAAGTGAATATATATATACTGGAACAGATAAAGAATTATAAAATTATAGAAGATAAAAAAAACAAAGCGAAGAAAAGAGCTTTAAAATAAATAATCAGTATTTAGCATATAGCTAATTCTGTCGTCTATTGGCGTATCTATAAACCATGTAACACCGTTGAAATGGGGAATGGGGAGATCTAATGTCAGCATGGTGTTACATGGGGGATAGAGGGGTTCATTATATAACACACAGCTTATACTTTCTAATGTTGAAAAAGTATTAATATTTTCACTGTTAATGAACATACTATGAAATAATGACATTCACTCTTGTTATAAAAGTTAGAAAACATGGGTTGGCGGGGGCTGGGGTCAGGTTAAATATCTACTTATGTTGTATAGAGAAAAGGGCAGGGGTCAACAAAGATAAAAAAGCATTACGTTGTTTATGCATGACCCCCTGGGCAAGACAATACTCAAGACGTTTCTTACCGAATCCAAAAGGTGTGTAGTAATCTGGTATGACCACCTTTCCTTCTTCGTCCAGGAAGCGCTCGGGCCGGAAATTCTCAGGGTCGCCCCAAAAAGTTTTGTTCATGAGCGTACCATTGAAGTTGCAAATTACCATGGTGTCCTAGAATTTTGTGAATCATAGAGGTAGGTAATTAAAAATGCTTCAAGGATCATGCAAGTGTACCATCACTAAAACAAAAATAACTTAAGTTCATCAAACTCAAGTCTTAAATACCTGCAATTCTCAATGGGATCAAAAGAAGTGAAAATAGATTTCTTTCTAAGCACGGAATCTTAACAGCCATTAGGGCTATACACATATGAACTGATTACACTAAGGTTTTAGGGAGGATAAAGGTTGTATTTAAAGAAAGTGTATCCACATTTAAATGGTGGGAGAGTGGAAAACCATTTAGGAAAAACCACCCCTGGTAGACCCGACCCGGATTTGAACTTCGGTATCCCCGTCATCAGTAGTCCTATCGCGAGAGTGACGCCTTAGACCATATGCCCACTGAAGAGGGTGGAATTGATCCTAACTACACTATTTTATCTCGATTCTTAGTTCTCAAATTCCAATAAAAGGAAAGTTCTGGCACTTAAAACAAAATTTCAACATCAAAAATTAGATAATTTTTCATTGTGACCAAGCCGTTTTGTCGTTTCATCTATTATAATTCTTTTCTAGAACTAGAAGGTATTTTTTTTACATGAAAAATTCTGTTTCTATTAATGACTGCACCTTTGGTATGCTGTATCCCTGCAATGTTGTATCCTTCACCGCTCGATGGGGGATGCTGAACGTTCGACCCATGAACATGCGCACAGATTCAAGAACCATTGCCTCCATGTAAGGCATGCTGGAAATAGTCATACACATAAGATTTTCTTTTCTTATATACTTGATTGAATATAAGCTATACCCCAACTATTTTTTTTATGAATGAACACAGCTGACAGCTAGAAATAGCTACTAGATCTATTTTCATGTATTCATACGTCAAGTCATGTTATCTGCAGCTGTCACTTTTGATAGATATTATCAATACCTACAAAATAATAATACTAAACTAAAATGCTAAAAAAAAATTTTTTACTAGCCCGTCTTACTGTCCATTCTGACTTTAGCCATATGAATTAATTACGCTTAATATGACATGGATGACAAAAGCTGTTTTTTTAACACTGTCTTAATACCCAATCAGGTTATACATCTATGTACTAATTGCACTAATGATTTTAGGTATTAGGAAGGTCTAATTGAAAGGAATTGCACACGCACTTGCGTGGAAGGAGAGTAGAAAACTATTTATGAAAAACCACCCTTGGTACATTTGACCGAAATTCGAACCCAAATCTCCTTATGGTCAGCAGTCTAGTCTACTGCGAGAGAGATACCTTACAATTTAAAACCATCATATGGGTGAATCGTCGACAAGTGGGGTGTGCCTGCATGGGAAACTAGCCCCCTCCCCTCTTCCTTTCCCTCCCAAATGTGAAGATTTTTGGACTCGCAGTGTGTTGCTGCAACAGTTATCTATTTTATTGCTGCAATGTTGGTAACTCACTGGGGCCTGTCGTTGAGCGAGGGCAGCCTGTCCCGTCCGACCACCGCGTCTATCTCGTCCTGGGCTCGCTTCTGGACCTCGGGGAATAGCAGCAGGTACAGGAATCCAAACCCGAGAGATTTACTGGTCGTCTCTGATCCCGCCATGAACATGTCCATGCATATGGCCAGTAACTGGGACTCTGGAATGAACATGGACAGAAATCTTCGGTTTGACTCGCGCCTTGGCTTGTCCTGGACCAATATATACATACAGTATACATGGGTTGTTTGTATGCATGGACTTAACCCACATTCAGTTAACATATGGGCTAACTAAAATCTAGGTCCGCTATTTTGTTTCAAGATGTTGGCTACAAAACACGAATTCTTGATTATTTTTTTCTTGGCAACTGCTTATAGTTTTTTCATTGGACCAGTATAAAGAGATGTTAATTATTTTATATCCCTCTCCCCCCCCCCCGAGTGTTTGAAGGTATGCATAAACTCCATGGAGTTAGTCCACAATCAAGTCACACCAACCAAACAGCCACCATCTGTTGGTGTAGATAGTGCCAACTGCTTCGGCTTGGCTAGAGGGTGTCATGTGCTCAGCACGACTCACCCGACAGCCGTTTATCTCATTTTTTTTAGACCAGAGCCTGGTGACCTGGCGGTCTAGGGGTAAGGTGTCAGACTTCTGTGCTGGGGGCTCAGGGTTCAATCCTCGGTCCCGGCACAGATTTATTTGATTGCCAAACTCTTCCTTCATCTCTGACATGACGTGTATTAATCACATCTTGTGAATGTGGGGAATGCCTGGTCTCCACCGTGGTTCAGATCCCATGTTAAACTCATCTCACATCACCCTACCATTACACATTAGCGTAAGTGCGTTTAACCCGAACGGGTAGTAAGACGCGGTAATAGTAATAATGCAGTCCTCGTGAGGCTGAGTTTACTTTGTTCCAGAAAAATCTGGAACTTCCGGGGATCAAACCTGAGACTTCTGGATCTGCATCCAGGAACTTTACTTTACATTCATTACTGTTTACAGCCTGTGGTCAGTTTTTTATTCTAGCCATTTATTTTCTTCTACTAGCTGGCAAGGCCTGTCATAGCTTCGTATGTCTTATAATCTAACTTATGACTAGGACAGGCACAACATTCAGTCCCCGGCAGCTAGTTTATCAATGTGAAAGTGTAAAAACACATTTCACCAAAGCTACATTATTCGGCTGTGCCAGGAATCGAAACCGCGACCCTTATCTCAGCAGGCAGACACTCTACCGACTGAGTTAATGTGTCAGATTTGTATCCACCGTGGCCACTTAACAATAGATAACTTAGAAAAACCTTTAATATTTAAACAGGGTCTTAAACAAAGGTTTATCATGTTTCAATAATCAATATGTTCGTGAATATTAGATATTGTGTTCAGACCGGTGGTTTTTATAAACTCACTTAATAAAGTAACGTCCTTTACGGCTCTGTGTATTTTACCTGAGAAACTTGATTTCTTTTGTTCTGACCCCAACATCTCGAGGTACACATCCATAAAATCCCTGGCATCGTTTGGTCGAAATGTTGATTTGTGGTTTTCTAACTCGTTCTGAAACATAGTAAACATTCCAAATTACGGACACACCACACAAGTTTCAGAAATCTGTCCCGATCAATGCCATCTCTCGGTCAATCAGATGTAAGATGATCGACTAACCGCCAATCAGATGTAAGATGACGTTCGAACCAGATAACGTCTCAAAGTGCGGTTTTTTGCATTATTCATTTTTCAACAGCAGAATTAGGAATTTAGCTTAATAGTTTTTTACATTGTAAAGTTACTATTTAAAATTTGGTTGTATTTTTTTTAATATGATTAAATAATTCCACTGGTTCAAATTTCACTTTTTTAAAAAAAAGTATAAAACCTGCACCATGGTGCAGCGCCTGGTTCGAGCCGTGTTACCTACATTGAGCTATGGCCGTGGGAGGAGACGTGTTCTTAGGTTAATATAACATAATATTTTATGGTTGCCTTTGTAACCGCTTTAAAAATTAACAAATCGATTTGAGATTCTAAGTTTTTATATACAATCTATAGCTCCATTGTAAAGTATTCTAATTTTTCTTGTTTGTACTAAAATTATGTCTTTTCATGTTTTAGATATTTTTAGCTTCATTTTAAAGTATTGTAATTTTTCTTGTTGGTGAAATAATTTTATTTAAAAAATAAATTTGAAAGGTAAGTGAATTTACTCATTTCTAATCAATTTATTGAATCTGGATTCCTAGAAAGAAAAGTTATTGAATGGCGCACTAAAATTGGTATCAATGGGATAATAAGAACAGCTTAGTCTACTCTTTATAAAGTCTCTGACATAAAAATAACTTTTTAAAAAAAATTATATAATGCACCCCGGAGAGCAAAGTGACACAACTAAAAAAATGCCATTTTTCAGAAGAAGAAGAAAAAAGTTAATTCTAAAGGACAAATAGTAATTTAACTTTAGTGAAAAAAATTGTATGGTAATAAATTGGACTAAACTTTAATAAAATTAAGGGGGGAAAGGTGAAAGCCCAATTTGAACTATAATTTAGTTAGTGCTGACATCTGTTAGATCTATAATACTTTGATATTATGGTTAAAATAGTCTATGTCATTTTGAAATTAATTCAAAATAAATATTTTAGGATGTCTTTATGGGCTTTGATAGATAAAAGTCATTTATTTATTTATCACCGTGTCTTACTACTCGTTTGGGCTATAAACTACTAATTAAGCTATTGGATTAGGAATTGGTAAAGTTAAATTTAGAGGAAGTGAACCTACATTTGCGTGGAGGGAGAGTGGAAATCCATTTAAGAAAAACCATGTCTGGTCCACCCAACTGAGATTCGAACCTCGACCTCCCCATCCTCAGCAGTCAAGCTCAACAAGAAACAAGTGCGTTAGCCAACTACGCCACAGAGGAGTGGGGGGGGGGGGGGGGGGTAAACAAAAAAAAAAG
>CABEEJ010002154.1:40937-90031 GCA_901482245.1 Timema douglasi
GGGGGGGGGGAAGGGCGGAGAGAGGGGCGCTCATTCTTCAAATATTGTTCGGCGACGACGGTCATCTCAAGACTAAACAGCGTGGGGAGACGGGTGGAAGAATCTGAGACCTGCACGAAAATAAAAATATATCAACAAATTTCGTACCAAAATGTATTTAAGTAGACTCATTCTTGCATTCACTAATGATTGATATACTATTTATGACTTTTAAAAGAAAATATACTAATTTTACATATATTTTTATAAAAACTAATAAATTTTCTATCCAAAGTAATAAAAAGTAGGGTATATTAATTATTAGTGAGTGCAAGCATGGGTAACCTGTAATATATATATTTTATGAAATTTTGACATATTTTTATCTCCGTAAGTGGAGTAATTCATCTTATTAGTCACGATACTTAGTCCAATTAAGAAAGTGAAACTGGAATTAATTACAACATAATTTTTTTAACTAGTAATTTACTACCACAAGACAATATATTATTACAAGATAATTTTTTATATTTATATAATCATTTTTAATTTTTGTTTAGTTTTGTTTAGCCCCCGCCCCCTTTAGACACGTGCCTGGTACCATTAAAGATGAAGATCTTTTATTTGAAATATATTTTTATAAAACCAATAATCTATACTTTTTAATTCAGGTCTTTTGAAAATGAATTTTATTGTTATGCTCTTTGGTGGACAAAGATGTATCTATTTTCTAAAATTTTCTATAGTGTTCTTACCAAAAAAAAGCCATAGAGTAAGTAACATTGATCTTTGGTGTAATGTTTCTAGTAAAATGCATATACCTATTATCTCGATTCACAAATCTAAGAGCCAAACCATTTATTTCTTATTTTATACTTTTTTTAACTTTAGTTTCGATTAAATGTGTCGTTTTTATTCTCCAACAAGCAACACACACAAACTTCACTGTTCCTCTGGAGTGATGGCTAAACCTGATCAAATGAAAAGTGGCACATCTATCATCATATGGTGGCCGAATTTTGAATTACAGAATTGTCGATTTTACTGGAGCGGGAGGCCAGCTTGGCACATAGCTTTGTGGTCTCAACTTAACATCGTCGATATTTTAGTTGTGTCACTTTTCTCGATATGTTTCAATATAGTGTGGTCGCCACACGTCACACATGAAACTTAATATGAATGATTGAGGACTGACCTTGAGGAACACCCACAGCTTCTGGTGGATGTAGAGGAACTGCTTGTATCCAGATAGTTCTGGGGCAATGAACCTCAGCACGGGGAAATGACTGAACAGGCACCCGACCATGTCGATTTTGGCAAACAACTCGGTCAGCAGATCCTGGAGCTTCTTCAGTTCGAGGTCATCAGGACTGTACCGAATACCGGCCATCATGGACCATAACGTGTTAAGCACGTACACCCCGAATACGTCATGCATAGAGACGACAGCCCCTGGCCCAGGAGAATCGCGCAACTTCTCCCTGAACATCCTGACCATCTGACCTGCTTCAGCCTCGATCAGCTCACCCATAGTGCGCCTGCCGAACCCAAACTCGCGCAGGTGGCGCAGCACGAACCTACGTTGTTCCTGCCAGAACTCTGCGTCCGTCAGGAGGACACCTGCAACAAGTGGTCAAAACTATGTAGTAATAACCGGTATTAGCAAGTCGTTATGTTGTGCTTCTCAAGGAATGAAATCTGGTTAATACCATAGCTACTAGATCAATGAGATATCGCTATGATAAGAACTACTAGAATAAAGGGATATGGTGATGATCAAAGTAACCAGAACAATGTGATGTGGATATGATCAGAGCTAATATAACAATGTGATCTGTATATGATCAAAGCTAATATAACATTGGGATGTGGATATGATCAGAGCTAATATAACAATGTGATGTGGATATGATTAAAGCTAACATAACAATGTGATGTGGATATGATCAGAACTAACAAAATATTGTGATGTGGATATGATCAGAGCTAATATAACAATATGATTTGTATATGATTGTTTAGTATTTATTTCTTTATATTTTATTATTTTAGTATCAATTTCATTATTGTTTACTTAATAAAATATTTCTTATATTCATTCATTATTAATTTATGTAATTATCACATTTTTATGTTTACCGCCTTTTCTTTCATTAATTATGTTTTTGTAAGGGTGGTACAATTGCTTTCTTGTATTTTTACGCGCGTCTTCTTAGCCAGTCCAAAAAGTGTTTTCCTCAAAGCTGGACGTGCATCACCAAAGCGGCTCAATTTCTCTGTCTCTTTTCGTATTTTGCGCTCTCTTTCGTTAACTTAAATAACCCCTTACTAAGCCTAACTGGTAAATGTGCGTCTGATCAGAAGCACCGAGATCATCACATCACAACCCCAGGTAGGCCTACTTGGGTTACATCACCGGATCTTCAGCATCAGGTAGGATCTCATATCTACTTACGCGCACATTAATTAATTAATTTTCTCTCACTCAATCAAATTAAAACCAATGATCATAGCTAATATAACAATGGAATGTGGATATGATCAGAGCTAACATAACAATGTGATGCGGATATGATCAGAGATAACATAACAATGTGATGTGGATATTATCAGAGCTAACAGAACAATATGATATGGATATGATCAGAGCTAATATAATAGTGTGATGTGGATATTATCAGAGCTAATATAACAATGTGATGTGTATATGATCAGAGCTAATATAACAATGTGATGTGGATATGATCAGAGCTAATATAACAATGTGATGTGGATATGATCAGAACTAATATAACAATGTGAGATGGATATGATCAGAGCTGATAGAACAATGGGAGTGGATATGAAGAGTTCTTCCCCTAGAAGGACACTTTTAGTTTGAGACTCTGTAGTACCTCTCCGTATTCCCCAAGTGCGCGTCTCGTAGAAGGGTCCTTGTGGACGCCCGTCAAACTCTTCTCTGCTGAGCATGTCCTTGATGCCATCATACCCGCACAGCACGACGGTCCGGTCCTTCCCGACCTTAAGACCAACCACCGGGCCGTACTGGCGGGCCAGCTCCGCTGTAGCCTCGTACAGGTATCCAGTGCGCTTGCGCAGCTGGTGCACAGCCAGAGCGCTGCCAAGCACAGGCAGCCATTGTGGACCTACCATGAGAGAGAACAATATTACAGCTAGTATATACTTGCGAAGAGATATTGCAGCCATTGTGAACCCACCATGAGAGAGAACAATATTACAGCTAGTATATACTTGCGACGAGATAGTGCAGCCATTGTGAACCCGCCATGAGAGAGAACAATATTATAGCTAGTATATACTTGCGACGAGATAGTGCAGCCATTGTGAACCCGCCATGAGAGAGAACAATATTATAGCTAGTATGTACTTGCGACGAGATATTGCAACCATTGTGGACCCGCCTTGATACTTATCAGTTAATGGGGGTCCTTCTCTTAACACGCATGATATAGTGATATTTTCCCCTAAACCCACCTGGGGGAAAATTCCTGGGCTTCCTGCTGTCAAGATACGCGAGTAGTCCTAGGATACACAAGAACAATATGGCCGCCAACCACATCCTGCAGCAGTTTTAGCGCGTCAGGGTTCTATTCCTGGCGGGATCCGCGGCACGGCTGGTTGGTCCCCTGATAGCACGTATTAACTCAGCGAGGTAACTCCGCTGTGGTCAAGTGTCTGTTAGTACTGCAGTTAACAGATAACAAGAAAAATCAAAGGCAGCTCAATTCCAAATATGTATACAAAAAAAAAGGGCAGGGCTAGCGGTTGTGATGTGTAAAAATCTGTTTGCGGTTTCCCGTGACCCTGTCGGGACAATTAACATACAGGTACATGTGTGGTATATATGTATGCACATCAATAACACAGCTGCAGAGCTCATACAACAGATACACGTTAATTGGAGTGAATTTCAATTATTATTATTTTGCTTGTTGTTTGTGATAATATTTTTTATTTAAATTGAACTCAATTAAGTTTTTTAGCAAATATTGCCGAACTGTCTATTTTATTTTAAATGAAATATTCATAAATAATTATAGAACCAAATCGGTTGCTCCCTCCAGGTTGTAAAGCTTGCCACACACTGGATCAGATCGGAATTAGAACCTTACAAATGGAAACTAGTTTTGTCCGCACACTGGTTCGGAATTCAATTCGTGTCAGTTGGAATACAGCAACCAGACGGGTTCATCGATTAGTGGTTTGGTAATAGTGATATCAGCATTGAGGAACAGTGAGTGATATCAGCAGTGAGGAACAGTGAGTGATATCAGCAGTGAGGAACAGTGAGTGATATCAGCATTGAGGAACAGTTAGTGATATCAGCATTGAGGAACAGTGAGTGATATCAGCAGTGAGGAACAGTGAGTGATATCAGCAGTGAGGAACAGTGAATGATATCAGCATTGAGGAACAGTGAGTGATATCAGCATTGAGGAACAGTGAGTGATATCAGCATTGAGGAACAGTGAGTGATATCAGCAGTGAGGAACAGTGAGTGATATCAGCATTGAGGAACAGTGAGTGATATCAGCATTGAGGAACAGTGAGTGATATCAGCATTGAGGAACAGTGAGTGATGTCAGCATTGAGGAACAGTGAGTGATGTCAGCATTGAGGAACAGGTAACGGTGGATGTTGTGTGCATGGCTGCCGATGAAATGTAAGAAGTGGCTCCAAAAATACTTTTAGTGCAAGACATAGGTTACTGTTGAACTAAAATTATTATTTCTTCGTCCAAAAACATTTTTATGAATAAGTAGGAACAGAAAACGAACATTAACAGGTGTAAACTGAGTGCTAGTGTAAATGACGGCATAGTCCAGTGCTGAGGACGCTTGTGGATACATGGTCTAAGAATCCGTCAAAATATTCCCTCCTGACAAACCTATTCGTTCCGAGTCAATGTACGGCAAGCTTAGAGTGACGATCCGCCACTGCTAATTATAATAATGTTAGGGATTAGGAAGGTTTAGTTTAGAAGAAAAGTACCCGCAGTTGCATGGAAGCCGAGTGTCACCCTCTGTACAGCCGACCAAGACTTGAACCCCAATCTCCCCGTCTTGGGCAGTCCAATCTAATGCGAGAGTGCTGTGCTGTCCTGACTATGGCCATCAAACCATAAGAAAACTGTCAATGCGATAAGAGAGAACTTAAGTGATAAATAACATATTACTTTGGCTTTAAAAAAACCATATTTCTGATATCATTTTACGTATTCACTTCCCACCCCAAACCCCCATTTATATTTTCCTGGACTAACCCTCTGAGCTCTTTCATATTTGTATGCTCATACAACAGCCCAATTTTCCAGCCCAATTTTCATGGAAAGAATAAAGTCTGAGGTTTGGCAATGAGATGTTTTCGAACTTTCGATGGTGCTAAAAATGTTTTGCAAGCCGAATGTAGTGAAATATATTTTCATTTAGTAATAATTTTAATCAAAAGTTCCCACCCTTTACATATTCCAAATTAATGAATAGTTTCAGAACATAAAACTAAATGTGTTACTAAATCTCCTCACACACTTGGATGTATTTATTTTGTTGTTATTTACGACAACTCTATGACGTCAGCCTATATTTCCCATTGTTTAAAAGTCCCCACACCCCTACTGCAAAAAATGGTGAAATACACCACTTTGAAAACACTCTCTACCTCTCTCCCTCGCTTCTAGAACGAATGGAGCATGGTGCAGCCTACAGAAAGATAGAAGCTTCTTGAACAATTTCTTTTAAAATATATACTCACAAAGAAAGCTCCTATATTCAGACGTTCTCTTAACCTCACGGAGGAACGATTCACGACGGGTTAAGCTGCCGTATTGGGTGTGCAAGTAACACTATTCTGAATAGATTGGATTTAAATTAATACAAGATAAATTTCTACAAATTAACGTCTTATATATATAAATAATATCAACAACAAAACCATATAATCATCATGCCGAACTTCAACCCAGGACTCCTAAAGAAGAGAATCATACAATCCCCTACATTCCCACTACACTATTTGACTTGACAATGAGGACATTCAGAGAACTCCCCAAAGACCACGAAACATCACTCTCCAACTTGACAACAAGGACATTCAGAGAACTCCCCAAAGACCACGAAACATCACTCTCCAACTTGACAACAAAGACATTCAGAGAACTCCCCAAAGACCACAAAACATCACTCTCCAACTTGATGTGACAACAAGGACATCCAGAGAACTCCCCAAAGAGCACGAAACACCACTCTCCAACTTGACGTGACAACAAGGACATCCAGAGAACTCCCCAAATACCACGAAACATCACTCTCCAACTTGACGTGACAACAAGGACATTCAGAGAACTCCCCAAAGACCACGAAACATCACTCTCCAACTTGACAACAATGACATTCAGAGAACTCCCCAAAGAGCACGAAACATCACTCTCCAACTTGACGTGACAACAAGGACATCCAGAGAACTCCCCAAATACCACGAAACATCACTCTCCAACTTGATTTGACAATGAGGACATCCAGAGAACTCCCCAAAGAGCACGAAACATCACTCTCCAACTTGACGTGACAACAAGGACATCCAGAGAACTCCCCAAATACCACGAAACATCACTCTCCAACTTGATTTGACAATGAGGACATCCAGAGAACTCCCCAAAGAGCACGAAACATCACTCTCCAACTTGACGTGACAACAAGGACATCCAGAGAACTCCCCAAATACCACGAAACATCACTCTCCAACTTGATTTGACAATGAGGACATCCAGAGAACTCCCCAAAGAGCACGAAACATCACTCTCCAACTTGACGTGACAACAAGGACATCCAGAGAACTCCCCAAATACCACGAAACATCACTCTCCAACTTGATTTGACAATGAGGACATCCAGAGAACTCCCCAAAGAGCACGAAACATCACTCTCCAACTTGACGTGACAACAAGGACATCCAGAGAACTCCCCAAATACCACGAAACATCACTCTCCAACTTGATTTGACAATGAGGACATCCAGAGAACTCCCCAAAGAGCACGAAACATCACTCTCCAACTTGACGTGACAACAAGGACATCCAGAGAACTCCCCAAATACCACGAAACATCACTCTCCAACTTGATTTGACAATGAGGACATCCAGAGAACTCCCCAAAGAGCACAAAACATCACTCTCCAACTTGATTTGACAATGAGGACATCCATAGAACTCCCCAAAGAGCACGAAACATCCCTCTCCAACTTGACAACAAGGACATCCATAGAACTCCTCAAATACCACGAAAGATCACAAAACATCACTCTCCAACTTGACTTGACAATGAGGACATCCATAGAACTCCTCAAATACCACGAAAGAGCACGAAACATCACTCTCCAACTTGACTCGACAACGTGAGGCTTCACCAACGAAATTTAACTCTTCACGGATATACAGAGTGAGTCCGAAACAATTAGACGATCAGTAACTTGAAAATTTCCACTTTAATTGAAAAGTAAATAATTATTCACTAGCTAAATAAAACAAAACTACATAATACACTCTTTTACTTTTGAAAATAATGTCACTGAGGTGAGCTCTACCGGACGTCAGACAAACCTCAGCTCATGGTCCTTCACTTTCCTCAGCCTAGATCGTTTAGTTGTTTCCTTCCCACCCTGTAATTCCTCTCCCGCTCTCTCCCTCTCTCTGTGTCTAGTATAGCTGGAAACAGCCCCCACAGGAGCAGTGCAACTGGTTTTATAAGATAGTCTAAATTGGACTGAAAGTGAAACTCAGTAAAATTAATAACAGGTGGCGGCTACTTATAAGAAAATACATCCTTGCTATTAGCTCCACGCGTTCTACCGCCCAATCAGTTTACGGAGCTACTGTATGTTATATTATTATTATTATTATTATTTAGGGATGAAAACCTCAAACCACTCGAATCTTTAAGAAGTACAAAAAAGAAAACATACCTTTCTTGGTTCTGCTATGGCGTAGATTATAAGATAGGGTCATAGTGTAATACGTGAAAGTAAAACCTTATGACCTTTCAGGTTAAACGGAGTGTGAATAATTGGTTTCCTAAGCTGCTTATCAGTTTCAATATAGCGGCCAGCCAAAAGATACCCTAGTCGGCTAGTACCTAACAGAAATGTCCTAATTTGACATGAACTTCTGCTCCGATGCACCACTGTGGAGTTTGACTCATCTTCAAGCCAATGTGGTTGCTCTTCTCTCACTTTCCCCAAAGTTGCAGTTATAATGACTCTGTTACAGCGAGGCGTGGACATTCCTTTCTTTCAACCAGTGGCGGCTCGTAGCTAAAATTCGTGGGGGTGCTGCTCCAGAAAATGTTTAGCCTTTGTTTTAAAATTGTGTAAAAGGAAAAAAAATGTGTAAAAAGAAAATTTATTCAGGAACTTTATACAATTTTAACAAAAAACAACAACTATTTTACTTACTTTAACTTAAATTGTCACAGTTCAAGCTTGATCTATTCATTTTAAAATGAAATCCATTCTTCTTGTTTTAATTTGCGCTAAAAGTTCAATAATTCTCTCTTTGCTCTCTGGATGACAAGTGAGGATTTTTTTTTCCATTGAAAGTCCTGCAAGCGCATTTAGTCTTTCTGTTAAATAAAAGAACCGAAAAAAAAGAATGAATCAAATAGAATAGCTGGAAGCAGAATAGTAATCTAATTCTACACTCTTCTACACTTTATCACATTCAAGAATATGTTATACGGTTTTTAAGCACAACACACTCTGAGTAAAAAAAAACTTCCTTCCGCCATCACATTAGAGCTGGCACTGCGAGAGCAACAGTGCTCTCTCTACCTGGCAGTCCCATGTTCCTCCCCACCCCCCTCTATGTGCGCATGCGCACAACAGTCAAACACCACGTCACTGGTATTGTGAAGCGCACAGTTCGATACAAAGATGTTTGTATCTTTTTCATAAACTGGGGGATGGCTACTGAAGTACTGACATTAAGCTTAAGGAATATATATTGTACTACAAAAAGAAAGAAAGAATTAAAGAAAAAAGGACTCATTATATTAAATGTTATCGATAATATCAAGTGGAAATAGGGGGTGCTGCAGTTCCGCAGTGCCTACACACGAGCCGCCACTGCTTTTAACGGCCCGTTAGGTTTTCTCTGCTGAGGCATCTGTTGGAGATAGAATAAGGCGGAGGCTAAGTAGCTGAGATATCGCCAATCAGATGTTGCACTTAGGTTAAATATTGAATAATCCTTTACATGAGTTTGTTGTTTACTGGAATAAACACTCAACTATTTTATATGACCCTTTAATTATATATACTTGTAAATATAGTTTAAAAGTAGACATTTTCCCTCTGAAAAGTACAACAATCCACATATTTCTGTTGATCATTAAGATATAAATGTCCGGGAAACGAAAGGTAACTGGTATAGGAGCGTAGAAGGGATCTTTGTTAATAGAATGTCATTTAATACAACACAAATTGTATTATAATTTGTATTTTCTTCCTCTCTGTTTGTTCTCCTACTGACGGACAGCTCCACCCAGGAACGTTATAAAGCCGCTTGGTTTCTGTATGTGTCTGTGCGTGTATCCCGAACGGGTAGTTAGACGTGGTGCTAATAATAATAATAATAATAATAATAATAATAATAATAATAATAATAATAATAATAATAATTGGTTTCTTTAGTTTAGGAATTTACGATCAACTATTCTAGCAGCTTAAGGTAGAGAGTGTTACGCCCCCCTCATCACTGTTATTTTCATATCTTTTCCCCGCGCTAATTAATTATTTGATAAAAACTGGCAGACACTAGTAGAAGCTCTAGTTCGAATTCTAGCCGCTAGTAACGACTACGAAATAAAATTTCGCAGCATCTTCTGTGCCTTCCCCCCCCTAATATACTTGTATCTATAAAATCCATTAAAAAACTTTCAGCTCTAAGTATTGTACTTGTGAGTCTAATCAACGTCTTCTCTTGAGTGACTTTCTCAGGGGCGGCCCGAGGTAAATTTTGTGCCCGGGAGGGATTGCTTTTTGGCGCCCCCCTATATAACCGGTGGACAATATAGTCGATTCGCCACGGGAGTGGTGTTAGCTAACAGCTAGCAAAAGCTACCAGATATACTCTCATGAAGTCATCCGCCAAACTATATGACCTACAAAACCATAATATGTGGATTTGTTATCACTTTTGGCAGTAAAAACGTTGACAAAAACAACTTATTTTTAATTTTGTTTTTCGAGCTGGCACCCAGGGCAGCCGCCCGGTTCGAACGGCCCTTCTAAAAGTAAGGATCCATCAAATACAATGATCTCATCTAGTGGCGTATTTTGTATTAATTTTTAATAGTTGATTGTTATAATTCGTTTATAATCGTGGTTAGTTATGAATTTAATCCAATATATACCGCTCCACAGTAATAATATTACTTGCAATCTTGTAGTTCCATTTTCAAATATTATAATTACTTAGGAAGAGCAATGTCGAGTTGGTCAGGAGTTGGAAGTTTCTAACCCTGATATCTGTGTGAGTTACGTGACTCTCGTAGCGGTTGTCTGCGAACCTGTCTCGCGCGCGGCAGGGAAAGTGCGGCAAGGACCGGAACTAGACTGGGTCATGGACCAAGGAAGTGGAGGAAACCAGCAACTGGCTCTCTCGACTGTTATGTAACTTCCCCGACATGCGTCATCCATCGGCACAATCAGAGGTCCGGGACACCGGGGACTTAAACTCACAGTCCAATCTTCACAGGAAGGGCTTTTTATAAATAGAATATATATATATATACACACTCATGGTTTAAGATGAGAGTGTAAGGAACGCGATAAAAGTTCAGTGGTTTTGCAGATTTTATAGTAAAGCTTTTTTTTGGTCAAAATAAATTAAATATTTATTCAGTACACATAGAGTTTAATTATTTTCACATGGTGATATCAACAGTTGTGAATATCTTTCAAGGATATATTGGAGTTTAACGACACCTTTTTCTCTTCATTTAAAAGTATGTCATCTAATGCCGTTATGTTCATGACAAATATTAAACAACTGTTGATATCACCATGTAAATATACTTAAACTCCATGTTTCTAAACCCTTCCTTCACCTCTGACAAGACATCTTGTGAATGTGAGGAATGCCAGGTCTCCACCGTGGTTCGGATTCCACGTTAAACTGTAGGTCCTTCATTTCATCTCACAATCACCCTACCATTACACATTAGCGTAAGTGCGTATAACCCGAACGGGTAGTAAGACGCGGTGCTAATAATAATAATAATAATCCATGTTTCTACTGGAGAAATATTTTATTTATTTTGGTCAAAAAAAAAAGTTTTGCTATAAAAACGGCAAACACACTGGCTTGTTCTCGCGTCCCCTTCCATCCTCAAATGTTATTTGATATTTTTTGTTCGCGTACCCCCATATACAGAATGGTACAATTAAAACGAAACATTTTCAAAATGAAATAGAAAAATATACAATGGGCAAAATGTTAATTGAAACAGGTCACAGGTTTTTTAAAACCTTTGGAAACAAAAGTTATTATTTACTGTTTAAAAATAATGTCACACAAATGTGCATCGTTATCCGCATTGAACTGCTGCAATCACTGGAAAAAAGCTGTACACAATCCCACGAAGCAGAGACAGTGAAATGGCATCAACGTCTTGGCGAATTCTAGTCTTTTGCGTCTTCAATATCGTGAAGTCAATGAGAAAACTCCTTTTTTTAATTGAACCCATTAGAAGAATTTAAGGGCTGTTGAATCCGATGACCGCGGAGGTCATAGACCGTCACCAAACCGGGAAATGATTCATTCTGGAAAGAACCTACGCAGTGTGTCCACACTGTGACGTTCCATGACCTCCGCGATCATCGGATTCAACAACCCTTAAATTCTTCTTATGGGTTTATTTAAAAAAAGAAGGAATTTTCTCATCGACACCACGATATCGAAGACTTAAAAGGCCAGAATTTGCCAAGACATTGATACCGTTTCACTGGATCTGCTTCGCGGGGTCGTGTACAGCTTTTTGTTGTTGTTTTGCAGCGTTTGCATCAGTGCATTATAACGGCGTACACTTGAGTGACATTATTTTAAAACAGTAAGTAGTAATCCTCCTCCGTGGCATAGTTAGCTAACGCGCTGATTTCGTGTTGAGCTAGACTGCCAAGGATGGGGAGCTCGAGGTTCAAGTCTTGGTCGGGTGGACTAGGGGTGGTTTTTCCTTTAAAAAAAATCCACTTTCCATCCACACAAATGCGGATTAACTTCTTCTAAATTCAACCTTCCCTATTCCTAACCCATTAGTGTAATTAGTACTTGAGCGCATAACTCGAACGGGTAGTGGGACGCGGTGCTAAATTAATTAAAAGTAAAAGGTAACTTTTGTTTCCAAAGGTTTTAAGAAACCTGTGAACTTTTTTCAATTAATATTTTATCCATTGTATAGTTTTTATTTAATTTTGAAAAATGTTCATTTTAATTGGACCACTCTATATGTTATTTCTCTTTCACTTTCTACCCCCAAAGATGTTGGGACATAATGCAAGCTATACATGTTTTATAATATAAATCTAAAACAAACCCTACAATTTCGATACTTTAGCTCAGTTGATAGCGTGTTTGCTTACTAATATAAGGATCCCCTGTTTGATTCCTATTGTTAGTAATTTTTTTCAACACCGCGTCTGTTCTGGTTTGTGAAATGTGGGTTTCCACTTTCACATTAATGAATTAACGACCTGGGTGTTGTGTTTGTTTTAGAGTTAAGTTAGACTATCAATCGTGTGATTATAGAATCAGTCAGTTCAGAAACCTAATAACCTAATAAAATAGAAGTGAGCTTTTATTTATAAAAATTTTAGGATGCTAATCCCCATATGTGGCACTTTGAACATTTGATCAATAAAATAGGATATAAAGTGTGCGCGCGCACACACACGCACACACACACACCCAGGATATAATAATCTTGGGTCCTACCTGGGTTGTCATCTGGGTCGCTGGTTGGCTGAACCGTCCACTTTACACCAATATAAGGACCACTGAGTTGGAGACTTCAACGCTTGATGAGAACACAAACCCAACTGTAGAGATAGACGAGATCTCTTCACTTTCACTGGTGAACCGAGGTAGATAAACTAGCCCTCCCTCTTTCTCTATAGACTCCTCCACACCACCCCTCTAACTTTCTCTGTATAATCTTCCACACAACCCCTCTATATTTCTCTATAAACTCCTCCACACCACCATCTATTTTTCTCTGTAAACCCTCCCCCCCACACTTCCCTCTTTCTCTATAGACTCCTCCACACCACCCCTCTATCTTTCTCTATAGACTCCTCCACATAATCCCTTCTAACATTCTCTATAAACTCCTCCACACCACCATCTATTTTTCTCTGTAAACCCTCCACCCCACACTTCCCTCTTTCTCTATAGACTCCTCCACATCATCCCTTCTAACTTCTCTATAAACTCCTCCACACCACCATCTATTTTTCTCTGTAAATCTTCCACCCCACACTTCCCTCTTTCTCTATAGACTCCTCCACACCACCCCTCTAACTTTCTCTGTAGAATCTTCCACACAACCCCTCTATATTTCTCTATAAACTCCTCGCAACCACCATCTATTTTTCTCTGTAAACCCTCCACCCCACACTTCCCTCTTTCTCTATAGACTCCTCCACACCACCCCTCTATCTTTCTCTATAGACTCCTCCACATAATCCCTTCTAACATTCTCTATAAACTCCTCCACACCACCATCTATTTTTCTCTGTAAACCCTCCACCCCACACTTTCCTCTTTCTCTATAGACTCCTCCACATCATCCCTTCTAGCTTCTCTATAAACTCCTCAACACAACCCCTCTACAGTAGCCCCATGGCTTCTATGGTGCTGACTGACAGCTTTGAAAAGTTACCAGACCAAATTATGTATTCCTACGTCGAACCATATAATCTGCAAAAACATGTGTTTAGCAGATGTCACTTCTGACAGTCAAAATTTAGGTATGCACCTAAATGTTGACTGTCAGAGGTCAGCTGTGAGCTGTCAATAAGCACCAAAGAAGCCATGAGTCTACTGTAGCTTTCTTTGTAGACTCCTCCACCCCCACCCCTTCATTTGTATTTCCATCCACCCCCACCCCTCTTTCTCTGTAGACCCCTCCATCTTTCTTTGCACTACCCTCCCCATCACCCCTCCCTCTTTCTTTGTAGTCCCTTCCATACCAACCCTCCCTCTGTCTGTGTAATCCCCTACACTCCAGCCCTCCAAACAGATTTCAAGACAACAGAAGTACACAGTTCATTTGACTATAAGTTGTCAAAGTCTTCTTGGAAATATTGATTTTCTGCCACTTTGCGTACACAGATAGGATCATAGGAGTGTTGATAAATAACGCTTGGATGTGGGATATTTATCTTAACGTGGCAATGCTCTACTACTTACTGTACTACCCAAGTTATTCCTATATGGTCATACATCACTCAACATTAAGTACAAGTATGATAGGCCTCTGAGCTCGTCAGCTACTCAGACAGTGTCGTGTCGTGTTACCACGGTAAGCAGAGTTTTATGAGACTATACCTGTGATAGGTTTTTCTCTCATTCGCTCCCCATTTGACCAATCCTACCTAAGCTCTACCCTACAAACCTCACATGAGAATGTGTGTTCGTAGATACCTGGCCAATGAATGTTCTGCTGAGTGATGACAACATTTCCCTCACACGTAAGGTTAAAATTAACTCTGCTGACCCTGTCAACAAGCCACGGTACGACAAAGAACTCAAAGCTCTCAGTAGCACAACCAGGGAGACTTATGCAGTGGTAGAGCATTTGAAGTGCTCAACTAAAAGTATCCGGTTTAATACCCATCTCGGGTGTTATAAATATTTTAACAACTTAGTAGAATTATAAATTCAAATTAAAAGAAAATTAGATTCAACTATTCTCCTTTGTCTAGTTATCACATATTAATTCCATTTAGGGAGAGAATTTATGGGGAGTCGTGCCCCCCAACCAGTGTTGGGGGTGGGGGTGACTGGGACAATCACCTTTCCTCCTACCCCCACCACAAAACATTTTATTTAAACATATAGCTTAATGTTGTAAAGAGCTGACTTCTAAACACTGTGTTCGACAATGATGGAAGAACGGCTTTCAGAACCTACATTACTACATCTGTATCATGATGGTCTTGTATTACTACATCTCCACCATGATGGTCTTGTATTACTACATCTCCACCATTATGGTCTTGTTTTACTACATCTCCACCATGATGGTCTTGTATTACTACATCTCCACCATGATGGTCTTGTATTACTACATCTCCACCATGATGGTCTATGTATTACTACATCTCCACCATGGTGGTCTTGTATCACTACATCTCCACCATGATGGTCTTGTATTACTAAATCTCCACCATGATGGTCTTGTATTATTACATCTCCATCATTATGGTCTTGTATTTCTAAATCTCCATCATGATATTCCTGTAGAAGTGAACAAGGTTATTAACCGTTTTGCAAACAACGGAAATCGCAGATTCGAATTTGTGGTTTAAAAATAAAATTTTGCAGTAATTAGATTATTAAGTTTAGTATGATAATCAAATTAAAATACATGATATTTATATTAATACTAAATCATTTTAAGCCTATGCACATATTTGTTACTTTTATTGTGAAAGTGACTTCTATATTTTTAATAATCAAATTACAAACTTTCTAATCAAAATTATATTTTTCTTACACTTTATTATTATAATTAGCTAAAATTATGTTTATATACTACCAATATCATTATTAATTAAAATTATAAGATTTATACTTGAAGGAGCACTATGAAAACGAGTTTCCCGCCTCCTTCCCCCCACAACAATGGCCCCTCGATCTGCCCTTGTCCCCAAGGCTATGCCCCTGAGAAGGTCAATACTAATTCCCGGACCGAACGGTCCTGTTTTGTGTGACCAAGCTTCCGGTACAAACGTTCTATGGTTTTTTATTTCTTTGCAGACTTTCTCGTGAAATATACGACGTGGGAAATTCACAATGACGGGAACGAGTTTCTTTCAAACCGGAAGTTGTTAATTTTGTCAGAAACGCTTAAAACAATGTTTGTTTAAAATTTAACTTGTTTTAGATAGACCTGAGCACGCGGATCCGGCAAGTTGAAAAATGTTTAAAAAAATATTTAGGATTTAAAAAGTGTTAGAACTATAAATAAAACTAAACACTTTTAAAATAAGCACAAATATAATAGCTAGAATATATTATGATAGAAAACTTTAGTTTAAAAAATTAAATTTTATGCTTGGTATATTTTAAAGTATAAAGTATTTGGTCATATTTCAGTCAACATGAAAATAAATGGTACGGTGCACCATACTAGCTTTCTCTTTTATCTTAAAATAGAGATATTTACTGAAAACATGTAAGATTTGTGGGAAAAAATAATAGGTTTATGTATTGTTGCAGAAACACTCCACCAAAGAGCATAATAATCAATTCCAAACTTCACCATAAAAAATATAGGTCCTACATATTTGCTTATAACTCAGAAACTAGTGGTCTATTAAAAATATATTCTGAATATAAAAAGTTTTTAAATTTTTAGTAATGCTACAACTTTACAACATTAAGTTATTGGAGATATGATCAAAATTGGAAATTTGTGCTCAAGTTAAGTACCTTTTGAATAATTTTTATGGGGTGACCTGGTGGTCCGGGGTTCAATCCTCGGTCCCAGCACAGATTTATCTTATTTCCAAACCCTTCCTTCACCTCTGACAAGACGTGTATTAATCACAACTTGTGAATGTGTGGAATGCCAGGCCTCCACCGTGGTTCGGATCCCACGTTAAATTGTAGGTCCTCCATTTCATCTCACAATCACCCGAACGGGTAGTAAGACGCGGTGATAATAATAATAATAATAATATATTTATGGGAAAATCAGAGTTACCATTTTGTTTGTGATGTTAAACAGTGCCTAGATAATAAATTTAATCAAAATCGATTGGGTGAATTTGGAAAGAAACCGATTTGTTCTCTTTTTGATCTTCAGAAAATACCCTTGATTTTATGGTTAGCTATCTAATTCCTAAAACCCCTCGGGGAACCTTATTAAAAGCCTAAGTACCAAGTTTCAGCCCGATCTGTAAAATGGTTTAGCCTCTAAGCCACGAT
The DNA here is from genome assembly GCA_901482245.1 of Timema douglasi. Lineage (NCBI taxonomy): Eukaryota > Metazoa > Arthropoda > Insecta > Phasmatodea > Timematidae > Timema > Timema douglasi. The sequence continues at coordinate 58,141 of CABEEJ010002154.1, forward strand.
ACGGGCACACAGGGTCACAAACACACGGCTTTTTCGGGTTCAGAGGTCATCGAACGTCGACATCCATCAAAATACCCACAGCAATTTGTTTCCTACGGTCACAGTACTTCTCTCTCCGAGGGTAGAGAAATATAATAAAATAATATTTGAGAAAAAATAAATTCATTTTTATTGAATCATATTAAAATTAGCATATGAAGCAATAAAAAATAGTAAAGAGAAATTTTTATGTTATAAACTATTAATTGGAATATTTTTTATGAGATATACGATTTAAGTGTCAATGTGCAATACAATGTTAGCATATCCTGGGTGGGTGGCAGGACACGGAGCTTCGAAAATATTGGAGACTGTGGTTCTTCATTGCATTAATGACCCACAACAGTGTCGTGTCTCTAGAGTAAGCAGAGCTTGTGGAAGCTGTACCCGTGACATATTCTATCCCATTCTGTCCTCATTTGACCAATAAAACACAGGCTCAATTCTACATACCTCATAGTGGAATGAATGTTCGTTGATGCCTGGCAATGAGTGCTCTACTGATTGATGAAAATATTTCACACGTACAGTTTCAACTACACTCCAATTTTTACAGAACTACTTGAAAATTTATTACGTATTAGATCGACTTTCACCTATTCATACGTCAAGTCATGTGATCTGAAGCTGTCACTCTTGATAGATCTTAGCAATACCTATACAATAACAATAATAATATAGTAAAATGTTATCAATGTTGGCTGCAAAAAAAAAGTTTGTAATTGCTAAAAGATTGTCCTGACTAGCTCTGCCTACCGTAGCAAACCTCCACGGCACGCCACTGACCCGCAGCTCTCTGAATCAACCCCCTTGGTTCATACTTGTGTGCGGTACGTGATGATGGTTTAAGATCGAGGTTACCCAGTCAGTGAGGAGTCTAGTGTACCCCCCCACGGTATAAAGAGTCGAGTCACCGTGACAAGACGAGAGAGAAAGTGAGAAGACTAGTAGACAGCTGTTCAGCTGCAGCGGGATATTACATCACCCAGGGCAGGACAACGCGAGGGCCACCCAGAGGATTCAACGGGGGTCTGGAGAAAAGGAGCTTTGCGGGGCCCCTTTCATACAAAACCAATAAACAACTTGTTTATGTGGTTTATTTATTCTCATTGACATGGTATTAAAATTGAGCAGATAAATAAAACATATTTTAAAGTTTATAATCTTTTTTAGCACCGCGTCTTATTATCTACTAATTACTCTAATGGTTTTAGGGATTAGGAGGTTATATTGATATTAAATGTACGGTGTACCGACATTTACGTGGAGGGATATTGGAAAATAATTTTTTGAAAAAAACCACCCTCAGTACACCCGACCGAGATTCGAACCTCGATCTTCCCGCCATCGGCAGTCTAGTCTACTGCGAGAATAGCGCGTTAGACCATGCGGCCACCGATATTTTAAAATGGTACATCAAACTCTGATAGCTGTCACCCGGTGCCAAAAAACGAAAAGTGACCGATAATCGTGTACTTGCTGGTATGGCATCCCTAAATGTAGTCTCTTGTTTTGAAATGTGTGGTTCAACCATACTCAGCAAAATATCAAAATCACTAGGGACCATTTTTGTGAAGTTTTTAAACAATCGACCTCTATCTAATTCACGCACATCTGATAGTATTCCTGCTCTTAATGAACGTAATTCTAGAAAATGACTCATCCAGAACTAACGACGCTTTCGTTTCTTTTGACGTCGTAAAATGACGATAGCTACAGCGACGCCTGCAACAAGTACTTCCCGCGACGACACCTCTGACGCATGGACAGAGATGCAAACGTGTAAACAGGTTGGGTTGTATAAGGCAAGAAGCAAAAGTCTAAACGCTCCTGTGTTTGAGAAGTAAAATCTCTTTCTGATTTGCATGACATAAAGTGTAAAGTGTTTTATAATTTGACTTAGCACTTAATGGCTATTGCTGGGTACAAGCTTTAATAGAATCAAGTGGGATTAAATCTCACTTCATCTTTGTTTAAGGTGTTAACAAATTACAAGTCGATGCATAATAATAACCCACTTGTATTTAGGTATTCAAGAATATCTAAACATATGTATGTATATGGTTAAATATTCATGAATACATTCTAAAAATGAACATTTTGTATATATTTAAAATATATATTTATACATTTTCATTTATTTTCAAATACATAATTTTTACCTTTGGAAAACACACACACATATATATGTATCAATCACACTAACGTGGTAGGGACTAGGAAGGTAGAATTAGAAGGAAAAGTACACACATTTTCTTGGAGGGAATGTGAGAAACAATTTGGTTTAAAGCTCCCTCATTGCACCCGACTGGTATTCAAACACCAACCTCTGTCGCTGAGTGCCCAGTGACACAAATACCTTCTTTAATTACTTTGATTACAACAATAGCGTACCCATGGGGGGAGGGGGGGGGGTGCCCCGAATTCTACGCAGATCCGAAGAGAAAATATAATGGTGGGGAGGGGGGTGTTATGACCCGTTAAACATTGTGAGCAAAGAAAATATCAAGTGCCACACATCCTTGTGTTGATCCTTCAGTAGCGTGTGTGGTCAGTTCTAGACAGAAGGAAGCAATGAGGCAATGAGGCTACAATAAAGGGGGTCTGATGGGCGCTAGTTTAACTGGAAGCTCATACTGTGTTTTTATATAGTTAAAAGTATTATGGGGAACAAGGAAAGAGGGGTGACACAAACTTTGCATGGAATAAAACAAAATAATTGGTGATCTTAGAAATTTTACTCAAATCATTAAATTATATATATAATATATTTAAATAATAATTGTAGTTCTTACTCAAATAAAAAGAAGAAGAATAATGGTAAATTTATGGTAGGCGAAGTTTTCTCTTGGGTTGTGGCCTGCAAATGAGTATGACTGATGTCCTACATTATAATAGCTTTGAATCAGGACTTATTCTAGATGCCATTATCATTAGTAAGTAGTAATGTCACATATTTTCCGCCAACCCAACACACCGATAATTACTATACACTTTCATAAAATTGAGTATTGAAACGTCAAAGATATTTTATATAGGTTGTCTGAAGTTGTAGTGGGTCAAAAAACCGGGACCAAACTCTATGCTTCAAAATACTACTTATGAAGTTTTACACAGCAGCCCTTCTCTTCCACTGCTGCACTTGTTGACACACTCGTCATTCTACTACTGTACGCAAAGAAACAAATCGCTTCCCGTGGAGGATCACACAAGCTTCAATATTCTGTTAACTAAAATAAAACTAAACTTACAGTAATTTGATGATAAATACATTATTTTATAATAGAGTGACCATGATTACATCTAGAAACAATAAATGTCACTAAAACAACCTAAAACTAAGATTTTAAAAGTATTAAACGATACACCAATCATGATAGTAAGCTCATGCGCTAATACTCGCCTAGGGACTCTCTGCTTTCCTTTCTTCGATGAGGGCCGGACAGACCCGGAAACAAAGATTGGCGAAATAAAAGAGCATGTGAGACCAGTTGGCTGGCCTGTCAGTCTGAGAAAGAACTGCTTATTCAAAGAAAGAAGAACTGCCACCTCAACTCAGAATACTTGTTGGAGAAGTTTATAATTATAATTATTTGTTTAAACTTTATTTTCCTCTTATTTTCTTTATACCCATTTTAATTCTAGGAAAGCGTTGCTTCCATTGAATCAACACCACTGTGATCCTCCCTAATAGTTTTAATTGATGTTCTTGCAGTCTAGGGAGTGGCTTTAGTCCTGAATATTGTGACAGGTTCCAAATCTCCCAGTTTCACACGTGATTCCATTGAGGAGTAGCACAGTGGCTAGACATTCATCTATTATAAAAATCTGTGATTTTTGTGACAGTTAAGCCGACTTTAATTTAAGCCTATTTATTCAATACTTTGTTAGATTGTCACTTTTATAATAGTAGACATATAAATGATCAAGTTAACAAATACTAATACAAAACTTTCCAAAAAAAGCTCCTCGATGTATTTAATGGTAAAAAAAATTGCCTCCGGTGGTGGGGGATCCTTCTCCCCAAACTCTCTTTGAGTCTCCCCCTCACCCCCGTCCCCCACACACACTTTGCAATCCTGCTTACACTACTGGATCTAAAAGAAGAAAAATATGCTATATCAAAAACTGATAAGAGTTATATAGTTTAATGTTACCTTGGCTAAGATTTAAATATTGTTTATTAATCGTGTCTCATTTTTGTTAAATTGTGGTCCTTTGAACTCTTACTCTAGAAATGTGTTGGTATTATTTTTATAAAGAAAATATACTTTATAATATTGGGATGCATGTGTCATAGAAACTTTCCTTGGGTAGCCCTGAAGTGAGCAATAAGTATGGCCCATACTTTTCCAAGTTGGACACCCTTGACACAACCATCACAACTTATCTCTTTACCCATAAAAAAGAGTGAAAGTCTTATAAGGCACTAAAAATATAGAGGTAGTATAAATAAATATTATAATTAGAACTATGGGCCAGTTTCATAATTTCAGACTCAATAATCCTACACCTCAAGTGCTACACTAAATACATGTCAGAATGGAGTGGGCCAATTTCGGAGTCAGACTTAGCACACCTCAAGTGAGCGCGATACTAAACACCAGAAGACACCAACTTAAATTAAAATCTAATGGGCCAGTTTCAGCAAAATTTGCCCATTCTATTCAAATTTACATAGGTGTCATCTTGTATTTAGTACAGTGCCGCACTTGAGGTGTACTAAGTCTGACTATGAAACTAGTCCTATGAGGCGAGTAAAATTACGCAATTTATTAAATAATATTTTATGGTCTTTTGGGATTTATAACATAATAAATTCTCTTTTGATGACGACTTTCAATATCAGATATAAAATCTTACAAAACACACCATCTATATTTAACTCTAAATGTTTTTGTATTAATTACTTACTGTATATAGATCTACTGATTTCTCACCAAAACATGGTAGAGTTTGACATAAAAAAATTAGCACTGCTTCTTACTACCCGTTCAGGCTATACGGATATGTACTAATTACATTAATGGCTTAAGGATTAGGAAGGTTTAGTTGAAAGTGTACCCGCATTTACATGGAAGGAGTGGAAAAGCGTTCTCACTAGACCTGATCGGGATTTAAACCCTAATCTTCTCTTCACTGGCAATCAAGTCTAACACAATAGTGACTTGTTAGAATCCGCCACTGATATGGGATTACTCTTACTGTGTTCTTATAATATACTACCTTACCAATGGGCTGACAGACATAAATGCTTACAACATAAACATTATTTTGGGAGGCTCGCCACCCCCAATGCCCCGTGCATAGAGTAATATAGTGTATTTTGGTGAAATACCAAATTTAATTGTTATAGCACATTTCACATAATTTTATTTCTTTTGAAAAGTTTATCATTTTAAATTTACTAAATTGTGTGAATACATTATTTTGTCTAGGTATTCAAAAATGTTTGTAGCTTTGCAAAGTTTGAAAATACTACACGAGAAGGTATAGGCCTATCAAGGCTAATTTTGCTGAAGTCTTCTGGATGACTATGTATCAGAGCTGCGTTCCAGCCGGCATCAATCGCGCCACAGTAATCTAGTCTTGGATCATTCCCAACGTGGAATGCTTCAGAAGGTTTCAATGTTCTATTAAGTTTTGTTAGAGCTATGTTGAAAATACGAGGGTCTGGTTTCTCACAGCCCGCTGAGTAAGATGTTAAAATAAAATCAAAATACTGCCGCACACAGACAGATTCGAGTATAGTTTCCAAACGCTCATCGAAGTTGGAAATGATTCCCATTGGGATTCCCGACTTGTACATGGATGAAAGAAAGGTATCGCAATGTTCTATAAGTTGCCAACTTTCTGATTGTGTGTACGAGTCGATTAAAAACTCTGCGATGTTATCCAGTATTACCTTATCGATAATATACCTAGGCTCTTTATTAACGTCAGGTTGAAAAGTATTTACCACAACATTTCTCCACCAATTCCTCCAGCCTAGACCGGTCTTACATCCAAAGTTTGGATGCTTGCTACTCATATGTCGAAAACTATTTTTGAAATTGGTTGCTAAGACACTTTGTTTTACAGGTGCGCCAAAGAGGCGGCCGACCTCGGCATATTTCTCCATGGGCGGGACACGAAACTTGAGAAGTGTGCCGGTTACATCAAACGTTATTAATCGAAATGAATTCATTTTCTATTGCCCGCTTTTTTTTTAACCAATGATTTTTGTTTTTTCCAAGTTCTCAATATAGGGTCAACCTATTATCAAATGAAAAAAAAACAATCACACCAACAAAAAAATACACAAATTTAACATTTTAACTCAATTCTAATTATTTCATAATATTTTTCAAGAAAATAACACTTTAATGGGAACAACCCGTTCTGTTGTTATGTGATATAATAAGTAGTCTGACAATAACAACCATATTGTACATTCAAATACTTTCAACTTAATATTAACAATAAATATTGAAATTCGAACAGTAATGTTAAAATGTTACTTAAAAATTAGGTTTTACCAAGCTAATTTATTCTACAATCACACGTCACAACACTATATCGACTTTAAGCCAACATCGGAAAACTAAACTTAGCTAGCTATAACTTTAGTTCTTAATTGGATCATAGATAACAATGTTAAAGGACACAAAGTTTTTCACTCCTTTGACCTAATCAGAATTACAGATAACATAATCAACGCTGATTTGGAATTTGGATGAGTAAAACTTTTTCTGTTTAGTGTCTACTTTCTTATGCTTTAGATTAGCGAAGAAACCACCAGAAAGAATGTCTAATAATAAAGCATTTAAGCTGGTTAAAGCTGTGTTAGCAAAAACATTACAAGATGGAGGATTTTCGAAAACCTTAGAAAAGGTAACTTTTTTAATTTACATCTTAGGGGGATTAAATATGTATTGGTAGTAGAGTGTTTAAATGGGATTTCAAACTAAATTTATTTTGGTTAGGGTTGGACTGCATAATTATTTTGAAGTATTATCTAGTAAAATAAAACCTAAATTAAACTTAAAGAGTAAACAGATTGCTTAGCACCAAAAACCAAATTATAATTTCTTTAACGCACTATATTTATAATCTATTAAAAAAAATCGATTAACTATTTTTTTTATAATATTTTTACTATAAGGAATTGAAGGATCAATGCAACTTAAAAAGTTTCTCTAGGACCATACTTCAAAAAGCGTCTTCATGAATTCAACATTCCTCTGTGAATTAGGAAGAATTTTTAATGATTTAGAATAATTGACACAAAATAAATAATCCAGCAGTGCACAATTTTCCAAAATAAAGTTATATTATCAAATGTTGCCCAAAATAGGATTTTTTGACAGTTATAACCTCACCTGTCACAGCATCTATGTCGTAAGTTCTCCCAAACTTAGCAAATCTCCCCCACCCCTTTCCAGTGCTCTGTCCTATGTCCAAGCTTTGAACTCGCCACTGGTAATCCATTTAGTAGTAGCGTGACACCTTAGACTGTGTGAACAACAGTGTGGGTAACTAGAGGTAGCTCCAATGAAATATACATTTGGTATTAACGTAGGGGGAGATCCAAATTGTGAATTACCACACAAACCCTGATTATTGGATTATGGAAGTAGATATTTGTTTTGGATATTTTGATAAAGTAAGGTCATGAATGTTTATGGTCACATTTACTACTCAACTCTCTACCTTTGCATCTCGCTTTTGGCTAGAAATACAAATCAAGAGGTTATGAATCTAGAGTTATAATGTGATAAAAATAATCTTTTAGGTCTTTATAAACAAAATTAATCAACCAAGATTAACTTAACCTTCCAAGACTATGAAAATTAAATTAAAATAGGCTACAATTTAGGATGGGTTAGTTACATTTCATTCAAAGTTGTTATAAGTGAGCTTGGGTCAGAGTCTTTTAATTGGGTGTGGCTTACAATTATTTGTTCACCTGTTCAGATCTTATTTGTGCGTTATGTCACTATCAGATATTAGCGGTTTAACTATCATACCAGTGTCTTATTTAAAAGGAAACAATGAGGATGAGTTTTAAGTAACATAACTAGTATGAAGCTTATGATACTAAGTCATTGTTACAAATGCTAGCTAATCTTTCGTCACTGGTGTTCAGCAGACATAGGCCTACTATGGTCCATATGCAATGACATCCGGTAGTGGGAGTGGACAAGTAGTCCTATAGAAATATGCTCATGAGTGTAGCACTCACGTTATGAAGTAATTTGTTGGAAAAATCACTGCACTTAGTAAGCAAATCAATGCCACTACAGTTCACTCAAACTAGCATATTGACACGAATCAGCTTCATTCTTGAACTGGTCAAAGATTGTTCTACATTATATTGACAGTTTAAAAAGAGAGGGCTGTTTAAAATTAAATGAGCAAAGGTGACTAGTGCGTCGCGCCAGGGGGGGGGGGACACCCCTCCAATGTTGGTTAAAAGCTTGAAAGTTGGGAATTTTGTGAGATTTGAAATCTGGAGTTGGGAAATTCTAAACTTATTTTGTACCCCATTACTTTCTATTATGAAAGTCTTTAACCACAAACAAATTTAAAATTTCTCAACTGTTGATTCCTACTCTACAAAAAATTCCAACTTCAAACATCATCAAGCATTGAAAGGAGATTCCTTCTCTAGTATAATGTAGAACGCTTAGTTAATCAAGTAGCACCGTTGTCAGTAGGCAGAGACAACGGCCGGTGAGTGTATGCCGAATGAGGTATGGAAACGAATCGTAACGGAACAACATGAGCTGCCCAGTAGCAGAATTTCACTCAGCCAGCAATTCTTGAAGTAACAGCATTGTTAGCCAATGTTTTGTTTATTGTTTATTGTTGTGACTCGTGGCTGCTCTACTGTCGCAGTTTTATGATTCAAATTATCATATGTTGTACAGCCAATGCTTTAATTAGGGCTTTATTAAATTTTGAAGGTATAAATGCAGTGAATGCTACACAACATTTTATTGTTTTATTATCAAAAGCTTTGACTTTGGTGTTAGTGTTAATGTTTAACTTCTGAAATGCACACTAATTTTTCTATCAAGTAGGCCTATCCATACTAGTTTGAATTGAACTGATGTATCTTATTTCATTGTTTATTAAAATAGGCTTTCATGACAGCAATTAGGCTCAAAGCAACAATGAAGGAAGAGGAGTAATAGGGCTGTGTTACATTGTTACAACTCTTATAATTTTCATTTGATTAAGAGCCCATTTCAGAGCTATGTATTTGCTGGTTTGCATGACCAACTTACGTAACCTTTACAGTCGTAAATACATCACAAGAACAAGGAACTTGTTTTATTTTGTAAAGGGAGGATGTAAAAGTAAAACCTGCTTCTAACTTTTTTTGTTTTTTACTTACCTCATTTTTTATCATTTGTGAAAATATGCTAAAATTTACTATTTTTGACACAGCCTAAAATGTAATAACACAGAGTTTTGACTTTTTATAAAAGAAGTGCTTACTTTTAAATTCTTTAATACCAATTTACTATAAAAATATTTATAATCCAAAGCTTAATTATCAAGTTATTTGTTATCTACTTAGAGGTTGTAACGCTAAAATCTCTCCCCTTATTATTCGGGCTATCTCTGGACGGAACATTGAGCCAAGAGCCAAGAGTTGGTTAGGCCACTCCCTTTTGTTACCTCACTCCGGCTGACACACAATACATTCCCACATTAGTCAGTCAGTCAGCCTATTTTTCATCTTTAGTCACATTATTTAAACCAATAAAGAATTAATATTTAAAATTATGTAGCTTTTGGATATTTTGGCCTTTGGTTAATTTTATATTATTATTAAAAATAAGGCTTCTAAAAGGTTCCCCGTTCCCTGTGCAAAGAACAGAGTTGAGAAAAACACTGGTTCACCCCCCTCTCCACCGCCGCCCCTCCGCCTCCCCCAATATATTTCGTGCAATGCCCTTGAAGGTGACAATCGCCCACTTTAACACCACCCATCGGGAGTGTATCCACAAATATAGGCCTATGTAATGTGGAGACCAAACTAGGTTTGAGGTTTGTATTTACAGGAGTCAACCAATATCCTAGCATACAAATAACAAGCACCTGAGGTCAAATGGAGGATTGGTTGACCTTCGAATCTTGCTCCTAAACCACTCAATCTGAGTGATAACAAAGTCATTAGCCTATTATATTAAAAAACTTCATGGTGTCAGTTCACAAGCAAACTATATACCAACCAAGCAGCCGCCATTGTTAGTGATGATAATGCGAACATTTACTGATAGAAAGTGTTGTTTGGTCAGCACTACAAACCCTCCAGCCACTAATCTCAGTTTTCTAGACCAGAGCTGCTACTTATGTATTCAAGTAGCTCCTCATTTGTTCTCGCGATACTGAGTTTGACCGCGTTCAAAACCCACCGCTTAACAGAAAAATTCTGGAAGCGCTGGGGATCGAACCTGGGAGTGGATCTGTTATTGGTATCAATGGCCGTATTTATTAATGGCACATTTTATGAATGATTCCCCCTGCAGAAGGCAATAAGGGACGTGGCCCCCTTCCACGCTGGTAACTTTGCCTTTGCCACCTCTCAACAGTGACATCTGCACAACTCATTTATAGGTGGACGAGTCCATGAAAGTACATTGCCTAGATCTTTTTTAGCTGCCTGATTAAAATTATCAATAAATGATGACTGGCTCTTGATGGACTTTCATTTCAAGGCAGGAAAAACTGAGTTTTTTTTTCGTTAGGGAAGGTCTGAATAGTGAATTTAACAAAAGATAAGTAAAAATCACAAAATTTAAATACATTTTTTAAAAATAGACTATAAATTAATTTGGCACTAAAACCAAATTGAGTGTTTATGTATCTCACTGTCAGCAAAATGCATCCAGTGTATTTATTTTAACCACATTCCTACAGGGCCACAAATAATTCCTAGAAGGTTTACTCTGGAAAATAACCTATAAAAGTGGAGATGTATAGTAGTTGTTTGCATTTAAAAAATAATTAATATGCTCAATTGATGCAATAAATGGAAGAGTTGTCACTCACCAAGAAAGACAGGAAAAAGGGTAAAGCAGAGAAAATGGAAAATGTTTGTGTAAAACCCTCTAAAGGTTCTGTAGTCTGTATTCTTGTACAGCTAGAGGTACTGTAGTATTCTTTTACGGGTAAAGGTACTGTAGTCTCAATCTTGTACAGCTAGAGGTACTGTAGTAGCTATCTTCTTGTACAGCTAAAGGATACTGTAGTATTCTTTTACAGGTAAAGGTACTGTAGTCTCTATCTTCTTGTACAGCTAAAGGATACTGTAGTCTCTATCTTCTTGTACAGGTGGAGGTACTGTATTCTCGATCTTCTTGTACAGGTGGAGATACTCTCTGCAGGTGACGGCCGCTGTTTGGCCCAGATGGTTGTGGCCGAGGAGCACCAGAACACTTTCGGCACGCTCCATGGAGGTTTCACAGCCACGGTAGTGGATGAAGTGTCGACTCTGGCCCTAATGACGACAGGGTCAGGTCACCCAGGAGTGTCTGTAGACTTGAATGTTAGGTGAGAGATCACAATTACAGTCACCCTTGTGATATATTGGACTGCCATCGACAGGGAGATCGGCGTTCGAATACCAGTCAGGTGTATTAAGGGTGCTATTTCCTAAATGATTTTCCTCTCTCTACACACAAATGCGGTATCACTCCCTCTAAATTAAACTTTCCTCATCCCTAACACATTAGTGTAAATTATTAGTACAAGTGTGTACAACCCAAATGAGTAGTAAGATGCGGCGGTAAAAGTACATATGCTTTATCTTGACTCTGCATTCACTAGCACAATTTTCTAAATCAAAGTTTTATTTTCAAGCTGTATATAGGGTAGGAACCTGGAAAAAACGGGGAATAGGTAGTAAGAAAATAGTGGTGACCCTACCATGGTAATATTGTTATATTTATTCCATTTTTATCTCTTCAATTTATATTTTATCTTGCAAGATAATTTCAGCTCTAATAAATCCTACATTATTAGGTATTATCTGGAACATGCTGTATTTTAATGTGAGGCACATTTCTCTTTATTATTAATTTATTCATGACCCTAAGGCATAACTTGTAATATACAGGACTGCCCATGACATAAAGATGGCGGTTCAAATCTTGATCAGGTGCATTGATGCTGGGGTCACAATCAACTTAACGTTAACTTAACAACTCGAACCAAACATCTCCATTCTAGAGTAGGTGTTGTGATCTGTGATTTGTACTATTTATATTAGTGCTTATGATTTGTGAATGTTTACTGTTTTCTACTTATATCATAGATATTTTTCACTAAACCTTTTTGATAAATCTAGCTTTTCTATTTTAGTTTAATTCTTAAATCCACTCTAGCCTAATAATAAGAGTTGTAAAATTAATTGTATATTATAAAGTATAAACTAGCGCTTATTTTAATTAAATGTCCGATCACTAGAACTAAAGTTGTAAAGTAGATCTTGGTCTTAAAACCAACAAATGAATTACTAAATAGCCCTGTTGACGTCACTCGCATAGTGATTGGCTGGCTAGATCACGTGATACCCTTCAAGTAACGTTCACTTAAAGTAAAACACCTCCCAGGACATCTCTTACATTAAGTTTACTGCAAGTCAACATTAAGTTAACTGCATCGTGATTGCTTACATTTAAACACATGAGGAAATCCTTTATGTTAAGTTACATTAAGTTAACATTAAGCTGATCATGATCCCAGCATGAGGGTGTTTCTCCCTAAATGGTTTTCCACTCTCATTTTATACTAATGTGTGTATATTTCCTATAAAATTCTATCTTTATAATTTTTACTCCACTAGTGTAGCTATAAGTTATTCACGAACTAGGTTTACCTAGATGACAGCTCGAAATGTTACTAGAAGTAATCCCTAATATATCACTACGCCAACAGCTGAAATCTATCACTTTGGATGACTGTAATGAAAACAGAAGGTAATATTTAATGTGATAGTCAACCACGGTAATTTAGGCCAATATTATTTATATATTTATTTGAGCTCGGACATAAAGTTTATTTATAGTTTTATTCCACTTAAAAAATATTCACACCACTTTCACAAAAACTTCTAACGAACATAGCTTCAAAATAATGACTGACGAATTTAAACCATGTGGTCGAACATAACGGTAAACAAGTTTTTTACAATGATGCAGACATGCAGTTGATGAAAATATTTTACTCGGTTAAATATTTTAAAATACGATAAAATAATCATAAAATCATTTATTGTATGTAAAAAAAATTACAAGAATTTTCTCTTTTCCAAGTAAATATGATGCCTGTATTAAAAGGTTTTGATGTGTGCACTATATTAAACATAATCAATAACGTTCCAAAACGAAAAATAAGTATTTTTAATTATGTTTAAAATACCGTTTCGAGTTGAATAAAAAGAATTTTTTTTTTAAAAGGAAATAGTATGAGAATCTATTGTGAACAGAATATAGATTAGCCTAGAAATTTTTTTTTATGATCATGTCAAATATAATGTGTTGTGTTATTTTCTAACTTAACTATAACTACTTTTTTTTTTGTGAATAAGTTTTAAGGCATGATGAAGGGAATGTGAAGTCCTAAAGGCCTGTATTTTGGAAGTTTTTAAATATTTCTTAAGTAGATATGTTTAGTATAGTTTTATACAGATGGCTATCTCAACAATTTTAACAAAATCTTTTCAATTTCTAAGAAAATGTTCGCTTTGAATTCCGCAGTGTTAATGGCAGATGTTCAAGAACTGCTGAGATTACTCTCAAGAAAGTATGAGTATTTACATATTCATTGACAAAATAAAATTGAAAAATACCCACCTTAACTTGAATTCTCTTGTGCATCGCCTAAAGTAGTGTTATTAAGTTTATACTAGGTGAAAGCTACTTTTAAAAATAGTCATCAACATTAGACTTAAGATTATATTGATTATGCTCAAATTAAAAGTTATAATTAAAAAATGGACTCTTAAACAACTCTTATAATCTGTGTTTACATGCCGGCGTTTCTTATTTCAGTTATTTGAAAGCTGCTAACCTAGGGGACAAAATTCTAATCGATGCTAAAACTTTGAAGGCTGGTAAAAGGTTAGCATTTCTTGAAGTTGAGATCAAGAAAGAAAGTGGAGAGCTCATAGCGAAGGGATCACATACCAAGTTCGTCAGCAGTTGACCTTGAACAATAACATGGATTGTAGTGTAAATAATGGCTGTGCTTGTTATATATAGCTATATATTATACACAAGACGAGGAATGATAAATGTTCATCATCTTTATAAAAGCAAATTGCCTAATGACTTAAAAATATAGCTTTAAACTCATATATGTTCCTATTTATGTGTCATTCTTTACTAATTTCCTTTTACTCCCGATTGTACTTTAGAGTTTATTCTTTTATAAAGTCGTGTTTTGTGTTTTACGCTTCCTCTTGATGAGTTTTGATCAAATTAAACAAGGTCGAGGGCTTGGGCTGTGATGATCAGTCTTCTTCAAGTTCCTTTTTATGGCTTTCTCTTTTTCCTGTACTTAATTTTTTATATATATATATATATAATTTCTAGGCCATCAGGAAATATTATTAGTTTTTATAACAAATTTGATTATAATATACTTTTCAAATGGCTCCTGTTTTGTCCACTTTGATTCTGTTCTTTATTCTCCACACCCGCCTCGGTGGCTTAGTTTTAGTTGGCTAACGCGCTTGTCGTGTTAATCTCAACTGCTGAGGACAGGGAGATCGAGGTTCGAATCTCGGTCGGGTGAACTGGGGGTGGTTTTTCCTAAATGGTTTTCCACTCTTCCTCCACGCAAATGCGGGTTCACTTCCTCTAATTCAACCTTCCCAATTCCCAATCCATTAGCATAATTAGTACTTAAAGCGTATAACCCGAACAGGTAGTAAGACACAGTGCTATATATTATTTATTCTCCACGTCAAAGTTGTCCTAATTCTTGTTCTTCATATTTGATTGATATAGAATGAAAACATTCCTTTCTTGACACAGGGTTACAGCAATATACAACATACAAGGCAGCACACTTATCCCGAAACACCCAACGCTAGTGTCGGGGGAGTTACAGAACCCACCTTTAGATGATTTTTTTTGGTAAAATGTACAGATAGTTGAATTGTGTGTGGAAGTGGATGTATTCGTCAATATATAATCTACCGACTTATCTATCCAGGATTTCTTCCATATCAGTTTGCCATTAAACCATATAAACTTCTAAGTGGGTGGATAGCACAAACGATATTGCAGTATATGTGTAAACACAGACACCCAAGGTTCAAATCCTTGTCCGGCATTTGTTTGTAGGGGAGAAAGGGTACGTTGTAGAGTTATATGTTCCATACAGACTCTACCTGTGACTGGAAACTGTTCATCATAATTACAATATTTACTTTATAACACATCTACATGTTCCAGATTCAATGTTTGTGCTTTGTAAATCTGTAATATCTTAGTCAAGGATGAAAACAATTTCACAATTTCTTAAATGATATTTTAGATAACAGCTTTTGAAGGCAAAATGAGCTAATTTGTTAAAGAACCTTGTTATTTTAAGATGGGAGGAATTTTACAAAACCTTGTGAACATTAGTTGTGGGCATAGTCTTCGGTGACAATCTTTGCAATTTTATTAAAATTAAGGGATAGTATATTATTTGGAATAAAGTGTGTCGAGCATGTTATGTCATATTTGTAGGAAAAAAACAACCCATTTTCAAACACTTTTTTATTTCTTGAAGGACTAGTCTACCAGAGGAGTTTACATCCTTCAATAACCATATTTACCCGCTTCGTGACTGTAATCTAAGGCGTCACTCTCAAACTAGGCCTAACTGTTGACTGTGAGATTGGGATTAAAATCTTGGTCGTATGTGTGGTTATAAAATGGTTTTCCACTCTCCTTCCTTGCTAATGATACTTCCTCTTGAAATAGAAATGTTAAACCTTCATTATCCTTCATCTATTGGCATAATTAGTATGTATGTATATAACCCGAACGAACGGGTAGTAAGATGTGGTGCTAAAAATAAATTTCCACCACTGAAGTAAACTTCCTGTTCACTTTAATCTCTTCCTGAGGAAGATGCCATGTGGCATCAAAATATTGAAGTGTTTGTAAAGATATTTTTTTATAGAGATGAGTCAGATCCTATGTTTCTCGAATCTGAATCTTAAATTTCTTTTCAAATCTCAAATCCAAATTTGAATCCTTGAATATTTAAAGAAATCTGAAGATATTTGAAATTGAGTTGAAAAAAAAAAATCAGTTTAAGGCTTGGTGCTATTGAAAAATGCTACTATCTTTGTCATGTCTGTCTTAAGTCATAAACAACAATAAGATCACGTGTTTTGTTAGTTAAATACATTAATACATTTGTTCCTATTTGTTTTGTTTTTCTCCCAACTAAAATAAAGTCTATATAATTCCTTTACCTTTGCTTAAAATTGTCATATCAAGTCAAGGTCTTCATAATAATTGTATTTGAGATACTGAGGAGTTGTTATTAAAGAAATGAGCATGTGTGAGGATAAGCAGGGGAATGTCCTCTATTTGTAATGGTCAAGAACAGAGTGGCAGGAAAACTCGAGGAGGAAAGAGTTAAAGCCATGATATTGGCTAATGACTTGATAGTATGGGGAGAGTAGGAAGAGTAAGTACAAGAACAACTATAAGAATGGAATGAGAAGGTGAAAGAGAAGTGTAGAATGAAATTTAGAAAGTTAGAAGTAGAGAATGATGAGAAGAGGACAGCAGGGAGAGTTTGTTCTATAGGTGTGTAAGAGACCTGCTATGGAGAAGAGAAGTGCCCTTGAAGTGTAAGGAAGTGTTGTCATACATGCAGCAGAAACATGGATATTGAGTGTAAGAGATGCTAGGAAAGTGGAGGCCATGGAAATGAAGTTTGTGAGGAGAAACAGGATTAGGAATTAAGTTATTCGGGGAAGAGTGGGGGTACAGGGAGTACATGAGATAGTAGAGGAAGCAAGGGGGAGATGGTATGGGCATGTAGTGAGGATGGGAAAAGAGAGGATGGCAAAGAAAATGTTGGAAATGAAGTGTGTAAGAAAAAGACCACAAGGGAGGCTAAGAAAGAGATCGGAGGAGCAGATAAAATAAGGTGTTGAAGTGAGAGGAGAAATATGGAAGAAATTTAAGAAGGAAGAATAGAGGAAGATGAAGGCATTTTACTAAAATTACGCAGCCTTATGTTGATGATGATAAGCGAAGGGATTAAACATTCCAAACTTAGTCTTTGGAGTGTTATTTCATCATTTTACTTATGGCTTCATCACTTTGTGATCAATTAAATTAAATCAATATTAAATCAAACTATGTATGAACAATGGGACCTTGGGTTTAGTTGAATAAAATAACTCACATTATTGTAAATAACAAATGTAATTTGTGGCTACTGTTGCAATCAATAATTGTTGCTTATAATTACAATAATAAAATAACATTGAACATGTAAAGTTTTTGACACTTTTAAACTAGGTTTTTCAATTTGCTTTGACACCCAGGCTATTTCTAGGTACTAACATTTTACAATGAGTAAATGTACCATTACCATAAGTTAATAAGAGGAGAATATTTTATGGTATAAGAATGTGTAAACATGGTTATAAATAAATATAATTGTCATGGCAGTGTATTTAGGTTCATAACCTAATGTTATTTAAAAACTATTTTCCAAAGAAATTTATAAAATTTATTGGGCCTTAACATTAATAATGACAAGAAATATCATTTAAAAAAAATACTCAACAAAAAAAATGGCAGTGTGGAAAAAATAAAAACTGTTAAAACTAATAAAGCAGAACTATATTAATAATATATTTACATTAATGTTATAAGGTTTATAGAGTTAAATGTTTCCTTACAAAAGGTGTTTATAACAAACATTTCGCTGACATCTACATTTATAGTCATATTTTCCAACTAATTCTAAATCCAGTTTCTAGTAAACATGAATAATTTGTACGAGTAGTTTCTTAGTGATGAAGTAACTATGGTATCATTTACTATGAAATATACTTCTATAAAATGGCCCATATTGTCCTATCGTGGAACATTTTCTGGGGGTGGTGCAGGATGTTCTAACATTGGGGGAGAATGATTATATAGAAAGATGAAAGTATGCTATTGGCTACAAGTAAATAGCACCTTGACCTGCTAAATGTAAAAGTACCCTATTCTTTTTATGACCAACCTAGTCTACATTCATTCCATTTGTGAGATTAGTACCTCATAATTAAGATAAAATACTCAAAGAAAATATGTCCCGATTCAAAGTATCTTAACTTTGATGAAGATTACAAGAAATTTTTTTTCTCATGACAATTCCATTTTTGCAGGGATTTTCTTTTGTTTTGTCTCGGTTTCGGCCCTTCTCCCCCATTTTGTTTGCACTCCTTAAACGTATTTTCAGGATCAACTTATGCTGCAATAGTTAAAAAACAAAGGATACCTGAGGGCTATGCCTCACCTAGGCACTTTTCTGCCATGGTGGAGCACGCAATACCGTTAGAATAGAGATAAATGCTGTTTAGTAGTCAAAGAACACTGCACTTCTTAGAAAGAGGAATAACAGATAATTTGTTAAAGAATTCCCTCCTAAAACAGACATGGTTAGGTTTAATTATAAATAACAGGATAATCCTATTTATTGAAAAAAGCCTAGGGTTGGGTTTCTCAGAAATTACTTTTTTATTGTAAATATATATTTCAAGTATTTGAGTTTTTTAGCACCAAATCTTACTACATGTTCAGATTATACACTTGTGTATCAATTATGTTAATCAGTTAGGGATGAGGAGGATTTAATTTAGAATAAGTGTACCCACATTTGCATGGAGGCCGAGTGGAAAACCACCCTTGGTACAACCTACTGGGCTCCACCTTGATATCACTGTTGTCCACAGCCTAGTCTAACACGAGAGTGAGCACTGATTGTAGTGACTGTTAATTCTCCAATATACTTGAATCTTGGATCTTAAGAAAGATGGATCTTTGTTATGAATCTTGAAGATTCAATTAACGTGTTGGTATGTAAAGACAAAAGTCCACATTTCAAATTCCTGTTTTACACTTTAAAAAAAATATCGTCAAACGAGTTTTTCCTAGACTATTTTGTAAGGCTTCTTCGCAGGCAGTATTCTTATGAAAAACTAGTGATAATACAACTCTTTACATTTGGCTTCCCCTCTCATATCACTCCCAAATCACCCTTAGTTCATTTTTAGGTGGATTGTGGGAAATAACAGACCCACTGTTTAAATAAGATAAAGGAACAAAACCAATATGACCTTCACAATGAAAAGATGAACATATCTCACACTCTACACTGACGCCTCTGGACAAAGAGGTAAACTGCCTTGCAGCTCAATTGTCTAACCTAAGTTTGGTTTCATTGGAATTTTTAAGGAGGAAAAGTGAAACTGATAGGCACCACAAAAGAAAACATAGGAGCAAATAAATGTATATCAACCATAGAAAGCATATAAAGAAGGAATTGGATCAATTTTAAGAGTCAATTTTTAAACAATGCTCAACTTTGGAGTCTTAATGAGCGGTATTTTAGCCACAGTTTGCAGTGAACCGTTTTCACAGACTTTGTCTAGAATATCTTATCTTGGTGCGTGCAATAATTGGGCTGGATTGTGCAGCTATGTCTAAATTAACCGGCAAATATCGACAAGTGGCAAGGAACAAAAGTATGATCAAATACTTTCAGCACATAGCTGGGCCAATATTTTAATTGATACATAATATCTTCATAATGGTATTAAACTACAAAATTTAGTTGTAGAATTTAAATTATCCCTAATTAAAATTTGAATGCAGCCGATCAAAAGTCAACCACGTTAGTTCTAAACCTTTGGTTAGCTGCTACCATTTGTTATACTGACATTAGAACATACAAATTAAATATATACAAAATGTGACTGAGGAATGTTAGCTGAGCAGCCAAAACATAATTTTTAACTATTTTTTCATATGTATTATAAATAGGTTTGAAGAGTACTAGTTTTAGGCTAAACATTTCAGAGGAATCCTTAAACCAAATTATTGAGACCATTGATATGTTCACTTTTGAACACTGAACAAGTTCATTTCTGATGCTGAACACAATATAATACAAAAACCAGAGTGGAAAAACTTTTAAAAAACATTCAAGAAACATAGCTCACAGATAACACCCATTTTATGACTTATTAAATACAATTCTTATATTGACCTTGCCACTATTATGTCATATTTATGCACCTCAAGTCCTAAATAACTCATTTTAACATAATTTTACAATAATAATAAAAAGATGATTTTTATCAAATTGGGAATAAACAGCCCTAAAATTAAGGTCTGGAAATGATATTAACAAAGCATATCAAATAAAGGTTAGTAAATATAATGTCCACTGACACTTATTAAGTTCATTGACAATTAAATGTCTTACCAATACAGTAAAATCTATATTGAAATTACTAAAAAAAAAATCCCAAGTTATACTCAAATTATGAATCGTAAATAAACATTTTGTAAACCTTTATTTTGGGTCTATCGAATAAATGATAGTCTTGTTAAGGGAGCAACTAAATAACTACCTTTGATAGTTTGAAACATTTTTCTAACAAATGTAATAGTTTTTTTTACAAGATGTATTCAGTAGATTAAATATTTTATAGTAAAAGATCTGTTCATGCCACAGATTTTTATTCCCAAATACCAAGTGGCAGTGACGTGTGTGGGGCCAGCTAAGCTAGCCCTTGGTTAACCTTTTGATGGGTTTTTTTCCCTACAACATTTCAAATACCTTACTCTATGGCATTAGGAAATTGAAACTTCATTGTCACACTTACAAATGTACACCACCTATTCCTATCTTGAGGTAGTTCTATCCAGCTCCCCTCATTACACCCTATATCTTTCAGGTTCATTCTAATGCTATCCTCCCATCTGCGTGTAGGTCTTTTCAATCTCTTCCCCATTGGGTTAACCACTCAACCTTGAATGAGGTTTTAGTTTACTTCCATTCATGCTGTAGGTTCTGCCCACTTTAACCTGCAAGATTTGACTATCCTAATGATGTCTGGTGATTGGTACAGTATATATAACTTATTATCATGTAACCTTCCCCACTCTCCACTATATTTATCCATTTTTGTAGCAAATATTACATCATTTCAAATATATTATTTTACCAGTCAACTTCTGTTAATTAAAACTATTGTTCTCAGGACTTAGCCGCACCAAAGAAATACTAACTTACAACATTTCAGCTATAGTTACAACAGCTATTATCTAAGCCGGTGAACCAGAAAGTTATGTGGTGAATGAGCATTTGGGGTCACTTTATTTACTTAAATAGCGACTCATAAATTGAGCTCAAATTCTCATCCAGCATACAGCTTATTTCATCAATCATCCCAGACAATAGCTGTTGTAACAGCTGAAATGCTATAAGATACTATTTACTCAAAGCCACAAACAGTAGTTTTAATTCAAACATTGGCCACGAAAGCTTTAAATATGAATTATGTTTATTATTCTTCATTGAATTGCAATACAGAGCCACTTAAAACTACAAATACAACCTTTTTTAAAGTAGAACTTCTTCACAGTTGTCAATATTCAACAGGTCCACAGTTGTAAAAATCCGATTTCCATTTATTTATATTTTTTCTACATAGATAATTCGTTTATATATATCTGATTATAGTTAAACAAAATGTTGGTTCAATCATAACAGGCATGTATTCAAGTTTTAAGATTAAGAGAGAAATCTTTTAATGATTAAATATTTTTCATTTTTTACTATACCTTACTTGAAAGTCTTATCTAGGATTACCATTGTAAAATTAAACTCCTTTCATTCAGGAATTTTAATTACCCTCCTGTTACATTAAAAATAACGAGTCAGTGCTATACACATCCCTCCCCGCTCCTTCCCCACCAGCCAACAAATAAACTGAATAAAGTTACATGGTAATTATATTCATCCCCTATGTATTTAGCAATTACTTTCACCAAGTCTTTGTGAATAGATGTAATTATTTTCAGAAGCAAAATAATTAATACATGTGGATTCTCATCCTGTTTTGTACAGAGTCATTATCTTTGTATGGCGCAAGTTTATGGCAGCAATTGTCCAAAGCATCACTCTTGTAATAATAGACTGGACTGCTAATAACAGGGAGATCGGGATTTGAATCCTCGTTAGGTGTCCTTCTGCGGATTTGCGGGTACATTTCCTCAAAACTTCAACTTTCCTAATACCCACTATATTAGTGTAATTATTACAAATGCTTACAACCCAAACACGTGGTAAGATCCGGTGATAAAACATATTAGCAGCCTTATCTAGCAGCGTTGTCTGTGTTGCCTTTCTTTTCGGTTAATTTCTGGATTGCATTTTAAAACCAGCTGCGATAGGTCACTTGCTTAGCCATTTCCCATTCAAGCACTTTTCCTCCCCAAACAGCATTATTGTCGCACGCCACTGCCAAGTGGTTATCAAGATAATGGTTGGCTGGTTTCTAGTCCTGCTCAGTTTTATGTAATGACACGAGAGTATTAATTATTTGAGTTTCGGTAACTCGCGCAAACCCTTCCTCAACTGAAAGACAGTGATGGGCTGAGAATTAAAAAACATACTATATTTATGTGGTTCTGTACAAGCGGTACAGTATTGGCACAAAAAAAACCCACCTTAACAATAGACTAATAAAAATAACATAATTTTCATTTTTACATAATACAGTTGAACACAAAATAGTAACCTGTACAATCAACAAACAGTTAGTACACATATTAAAAACACGCACAACTAGGACACAACATACACACATGTTGCATGTCTTCATTTATATTACATTAAACTTTTTATTCCTCCCAAAATTATGAAATAAAAAAACCTCTTAAATGCTGGCAGTTAATCATACAAAAACTAAAGATTTAATGGATTGACTAGTTACCATTTCCCCCTCTCTCTTCCCACTCCTTGCTGCACCATTATCACATCTGGCCAATGGGTTAAAAGTTTTGCCCCAAGGACTTGTTAGAACGCGTTCAATATACTCTTAACTTGTTCGATTCGAAATGTAAAATGGGATCCTGTACAATTTGGACCAAAAAAAATCAATAAAGATATAATTCAACTCTTAGGTACAACATAATCAAAGCCTGAACTCAAATTTGTACATGACAGAGTTAGAAAAAATATTTAAAAAACAAAGAAACTTGCAAATTCCTTCTGCCACAAATGTGGAAGGTTTTGACAGTTCTTAACCTAACTTCACCTGATCTCTCTCATAAACTCATTCGCAGGTAAAGTGGTGTGACACAGTTACTAAGAGGTCTAAAGCTGATTCCTTATTGGAGGCAAGTTTTAAATGTCAATATGGGCAGTAATGGGCAGTAATAAGTATTTTCAATGTTTTCAGGAGGTTTCAGACGCACATGATGACGATGGAATAGTTACAAGTGCGTGTACAGGGAAGGTTAGGTTAAGTGAGGCTTCGCGTGGCAATCAAAAGAGTTTTGATTCCAGTCGAAAACCAGTCTTAACAGTCTGGGGCTATAAACCTTTCTGCGCTCAAGATGTTAGGATTATGCTACATTTCTTGCGAGTGTTTCTATGTGCACTCAGGACAGCACTTTCCTGTCCGCAGAGTTGGGGCTGTGCATTGGACAGCGGAGCATTTGGTGGTTGTGCACGTCACCTGCTTCTCCTGTAATCAACAACAAGCCACACGCCATAGTTTTAAACAGGAATAACAAAACCACAACATATTTTGAATGTGCAGAAAAATTACAACTTAAAACCAAATTGTTAAGTTGATCAATATTTTTATTAAAATGTAAAAAAAAAAAAGCCCACTTCAATGGCCAAATGGTCTAAGGCTCATGCTAGATTGACCTGATAATGACAGGTAGATCGGGGTTTTTTCTAAATGGTTTCCCACTCTCCTTCCATGCAATGCGGTTAGATTACCTCTAAAATGCTTCCTTCCTGATTCCCACCCCATTAGAGTAATTATATATATTTACAATCTGGAAAGGTAGTAAGATGTGGCAATAAAAAAAAACTAAGATAAATTTCCATAGCGTCTGCCCACGGGCTATATATACCAGTTGAGCCGCCGATCTTTGTTGGTGGTGATAGTGGTTTTTATGGATAAAGGGTGTCATGTGGTAAGCACAATAGACTCTTTGGCCACTATTCTCAGTTTTCTTGACAGGTATTGCTACTTCTTTATTTAAGTAGCTCTTCATTTGTCCTTGCAAGGCTAAATTGACACTGTTTCAGACCCACTGTTTTACAGAAATATCTGAAAGCGCCGGGAAATGAACCTGAGACCTATGGATCTGTAGCTAGGAACTCTAACCACTATACCTAAAAAACTGTCAATTATTTAACTGTAAATAAAACTAACTCTTAAGTTATAACGTTTATTTGTGATTAGTACACCATTCTGTCAGTGTGTTGAGGAAATAATAAGAGGATCTATTTTTAAGAAACTACCAAATTTCTCTTGAAGAGGGAATTCCACATTGTGGGAAAGAAAGAAACATCCTCCATCTATTGTCAAGGTTAAACCCCAGACAAGAGTCAGCCACACTAGCCAACTGCTAGCTATATGTACAAGTAAAAATAATATATATAATAGTCATTAAACGGTTTCAGTAATTTTATATGATTCTTTGTTTTTAGGCTTTTGTTTCTGCACTTTTTTTTTATCATTACGTCTCACTACCCGTATTTGTTATGTGCATTTTAACTACACTAATGTGTTAGAGAAGAGGAAAGTTTAATTTATAAAACCTTCCTCATCCTTAACACATTAGCATAGTGAGTTAACATGTGTACAACCCAAACTGGTAGTAAAACGCGAGATAGAAATAAAACATCTTAGTGTTGCACTTACCTGACAGGTACACTTGGTACATGCGTCTTTTTTCCACACTTCATCATTCTTCCTCCAGTTCCCATCGACATCCAAGCACTTTCCCCCATGCTGTTTCCCCCCTGTTCCACCCCCGACCTGGCAGTGGTGCTCCAGCTTCCTGATCTTCCTTCGCAGCTGCTTGATGGTCTTTTGAAACTCCTCCAGGGCACTCTCGATGCCCTCGATACGTTCCTCGTCTATCTCATTGTCGTCTGCCCGCACCTCGTTGAAGGTCTCTGGTTTCTCTGTCGTCGTCGGGCTGGTGAGGTTGTGGTAGATCGTGGTGTTGTCTGGGTAAAAAAGGCTAGATCTCTGGGGCTTGTCGCTGGGATAGGAGAATCCGAGGTCCCTGCGAGAGCGGGCCGAGCTCAGCTGCGTGATACTGTTGAACTCTCCAGAGTTGCTGCAGTCTGAGAAAAATCCAAAACCGAGGTTTAGATATGAAAATGAGTATGTGACTTATTTAAATTAATCCTAAGCACATGAGTTTATTTCGATTTAGTTGTGGTTGAATTATTAGAGGCTGATTTTAGTTTGTCTGGGCTTAGTTCTAGATAATCCTACCTTACAAGTATTGATAATATCTATCAAAAGTGACAGCTGCACATCTCATGACTTGACATATGAATATGTGAAAGTAGATCTAGTAACGTTTCTTGCTTTAAGATAAGGTCCTTTCTGAGAAGAAATGTGTTATTGAGTGACGTCATAGAAGGTAACGAGGATGGAAGAAGGGGACCAGGAATACCACGAATACAACTGATGGATGATCTCAAACAAGGACACAAGATGAGGTTTTAAGATATAAAAACGGGCAGATGCTGATAAGATATGTGATAGGACTCAATTGGAAAAATCAAATGGACTTGTCTATTAATATTTTTTTATTATTCTCTACTAAGTTAATCTATGTGTAAATAATGGCCTGAAATAGCATTGTTTTGGAAAGTTCACATTTAGTCTCTCATTATTATGGTTCATCGATGAATTTAATGCTGTATTGATACATAGTTATATGAAACTATAAACTACCTTAACCTAGGACAACATACCTCATACTATACACTTGAATCTGAGTAATAAAAGTAACCCATAGAGAAATATTAAAGTCTACCAGGCAGCACAGAGGATCAAGCCATACTCCCATGTACAAGAAGTTGGCTCCTCTAGCCACTCCAATGTTTCTTGTGTATCAGGGGGTGGGACTAAGTCATGGGCTCTTACCGTTGCAGCATTCGGTCCAGAATCGCAGGTCCATCTGACGCACCTCGGTGCAGGACACCAACCTAGAGGGTTGCTCCGCGGGCAGTACAAACACGTCGTGCGTGATGTCCGAAATGTCGTCCCCATTATTGCATAGGATGCTCGACAGGGTGGATTGCTTTATCTGGGTTAGCTGCTCTGGTTTGAACACCGACGGATTCTCGTACCAAAATCTGCCGTCAAAACACTTTTTATATATTGAGGATTTATTTATTTTATTTTAAATAGCCGCTTTGGTGGCGGCATGGTCTAAGGTGATACTTTTGCAATAGATTAGATTGTAGATGACGGGGTGATGTCTGGTTGGGTGTACTGAGGGCGGTTTTCCCTGAATGGTTTCTCACTTTTCTTTTCTATCCACAAAAATGTGAGTACACTTCCTCTAAATTCAAATCTTATTCATCCCTAACCCATTAGTGTAATTAGTACATAAGTGTACAACCCAAATGGGTAGTAAGACGCAGTGCTAAAAAATTATTATTTTTTCCCTTAGATACTTGGGTCAATGAATGAAAAATATCAATGTCCTTATCAATAAGGTATCATAGATGAGAAAAATATATCTTTTCAAATCATTTTTGCTGTACAAAATAAAATGTGTGATTTTTTCAAATCTGTTAAAATAACTGTAATTGAAGTGCATTTCTAATAAATTAATATGAATGAATTCAAACAAACTACATGCTTAAACACACTTCTAATAAAAATACACACTATTTTCAAAATTATCATATAAATATATTAGTGTCACAGACATCAATAAAATTCATTGATGGTTGAAAATTGTTGACCAACAAACATCAATGGGGAAAACATTGATGTTTGATGTTCATCCCTAGAATAGAGAGGTTTTCGAATCACATTTATGATGCCTGATGAATCTCCACTTAAGAAACTTTCTGGCAGAAACTCAAACTCCTTGAATAGTCTCAAAGGGGGTCGGCCAGCTAAAAAAACATTGGCATCATCTCGCAAGCGAACTATACTGGCCACTTGTTACTGAATATAGTGCCAACATTGGTGAATAGAGGGTGTCATGTGCTCAGCACAACAAAACCTCTGGCCGTTAATCTCGGTTTTCTAAATTAGAGCCACTCCTCATTTGTGCTCATGAGGCCGAGTTTGACCCCGTTCCAGATCCACTGCTTCACATAACAATCTGGAAGCGTCAGGGATCAAACCCAAGACGTCTTGATCTGTATTCAGGAACTCTGACCACTAAACCACAGAGGTGGTGGTGGTGGTGATAAAAATAATATTTTTTCCCCATTGGTTATAGTATTAATCACTTTTTTGTATGTATTTTATTTTCTCTATGAACACTAAAAGTTATACTATTTAAAAATGTCTTCCTAAGTGGTGTCTTATTTATTTCATTGTACCTTAGACTATTTTGGTAAAGTTTATCTCCTGTATTATTACAAATCAAGATATACGCATCACAGTTTTAAAGAAATATGAATAATTTTCAACTACAGAGGTAACTAATACGAACCTGTCCCCAGCTCGTAATCTCTTAAACTGCTCCACCAGCAAGCAACGAAAAGTTGGCCCTATTTTTGCACCGTCCATTTGGTCCTCCAATATTCCACCCACCCATACATCAATGTTACCTGGAACATAACAACTTGTTGAGAAAATGGTCATTCCCATTGAACACTTGTAAGATAAACAATGTTAATAAACCCCTTAGTTTTCTTATTTATTAATATCAATTTTTTTATAAATTCAGGTATAAGCTAAAAGTAAAATAATGAATGATAAAACAAAATTGCTCACCATTTTAGGGGAAAAAAAAACTCGTTTTTTGTCAATGTTCAATATTGTTTTTTTACGTGTTTTTATTTTGATAATTTGATCTGCTCACTAATTTATAGAATTCTTTAAGTAAAACATATTTTCACTTCTTAGTTCTTGAGGTTAATTTTGTATATATGGAAGAAGATACAGGAAAGAGGGAACACAGTTCACACTTTGCATTGCTGAATCTGGACAAGGAGGTAATGACTACCTCTTGAAGAGGAAAAGAAAATTGTTAAATAATGATAGAATCCTTGTAAAGTGCATGTTGTGTTTGTTCTTTTTATTTGTTCAGCTCTCTCTTTCATGTACCTTCTTCCATTTTGTACTAGTTTATTTCCAAATTAAATAAGTTTGCTTACTAATGTGTATTATTATTTTTGATATCTAGTTCAATTTATGCTGTATTTAATATACCTGGGTGCCCATATAGTTCCTTCAACGTATTCCTCACTGATTCACTACTAATTTCATTCCTCAGGTCATCGAAAGTCTCTGCCTCGGACAAATTACAGTACTTCCGCCAATCATTGTACCCTGGTATTCCGTGGTCTCTGCCCCTCTGGATGTTCATTGCAGCTAGATCTAGAGCTACAGCGTGAGCCACCTGGAAAAGATGTTCTGTCAGTTCTGTATTCAAGTTCTCGTGGGGTGTCTTAAGTTTGGCAGGGACAGTGAAGAGTCCTCTGAGTAATGGGTCCACGCCTCCTTCTTGGATGAGCCTCCAGGGCGCAAAGAAGGCCTTGTGCAGAGGAACGTCCCCTTCTGGAATGGTTTGGAATGTTTTGTTCAAACGGTGGAGGACAGGGTTGATCAGTGAATGGCCAAATCGCAGAGCAGCTGTGGCGAACACGTTGGCGATACTTGGGTTTACTGTCGGGTCGTACCCTTCGTAGGGTCCTATCATCAACATCCCCTCGTCTCCGAGAATGTTTGGTAGCCAGTGCTTGTAGGTTATATGCTGCATCTGTGCGCCCACAACCTTTCGAGCCTCGTGGTAGAGCATGTCTCCATCCCAGTGCGGATTTATTTGGCGCAACTGTGTCGCCACACGGTTGTGTTCTCTCATCCAGATGGTGTGCATGGCGAGGAGACCCAACTGTTCATTGGAGCGGATGTCGCCGGCCAGGAAACAGCCGAATTCGCTCTCGGTGGGGTCGCGACGGCAGTCGTTGGGCTGGGCGTCGGCTAGAGGCAAGAAAGGCTTGCCACCGGGTAGCTTTGTGCCCTCGCGTAGGTGGCCATAGTTTGTTCGGAATTCTCGTAAGTCTTGGGCGACTTCTTTTGCAAAGCCATACACCTGTAGGATAAAGACACATTTGTCAAACATCCAGATTAGTTCATGATAATGGTATTATGGAATTTAATATTATAATGTTTTGTTATGTTTTTATGTAACTAATACACTTCATTGAGTCTAGGGTAATCACTTGCATGTGTAGGTAGAATTGGGTGTGCAGCAATATAGTAAAGGAAAACAGTAATGGTACAAGGATTGAGGAGTTATTCATTTTATGTTAAATATTTTGATAACTCATCATCATCATTAGGAATTTTTTCCGCCCTATATCTAGATCAATTCCTTTTTCCTTCCACCAATCTTCCTCTCTTACACTCATTCTTCTCATCTCATTTGTACAATAAATGCTATTACCTACCTCTCCCATCTATTCTTAGTCCCCCTTCCGGTCTTTTCCCTTGATACTTGATCTCCTTAATTCTCCTTGGGATTTCTTTTCTTTTACATCCCCATTACATGACCATACCATCTCAGCCTTTCTTCTGCTACTAGCTCATTTACTCCTGTTTCTCCTCGTGACAGCTAATATGCTCTCCATGACCTCCACCTTCCTGGTATGTAAATGGTATGTAAATAATTTTTAAAGTTACTGTACCTACAGTAGCCCCATGACTTCTTTGGTGCTAACTGACAGCTGACGGCTTTGAAAAGTTACCAGACCAAATTATGTATCCCTACGCTGAACCATATGATCTGGAAAAACATGTGTTTAGCAGCTGTCACTTCTGACAGTCAAAAGTCAGCTGTGAGCTGTCGGTCAGCACCAAAGAAGCCATGGAGATACTGTATGTTGAAGTTGTTACAAGCATGATCTACCTGTGATGCGTCAATGTATGATGTCAGCTGGTTGATCTGCTCTCTAGGCATGACGGTGTCAAACAACACCGACGTTTGACCTGAGCCGCATATTGAGCTGCTGCGTATAAAGTCGATACAGCGTCTGTTCTTGATGCGAGGGTCGTTTGGAGGAACCTCCATGGGGAAGCAAGGGGCTGCATAGTCGCAAGACCTGGAATGGAAACAACTCACAATATAATAATGTTGAGCGACTCATACTACATAAACCAGAGTTTGGCAACAGTTCGATCTTGCAGCAATTTTTTTATCAATTTTCATGTGAGAAAACTGTATCGTCACAAAAAGGCAAGCTTACCTTGCATGGTTCTACTATGGTACAGATTATAAGATAGGACCATAGTGTAATCCAATAAGGTTCATTAGATTGTTTTACTTATTTTTCTTCTGCTTAAGAGTATACTTTTTCTTAAGTTAACAACCCGAAGGTTGGCCTGATGTGATTTATATCCATCCAGAACTAACATACATTCAGCCCTTCGACTGGTTAGTGCTGCCTGCAATGGCTGGTAGAAATCCCATGTATTAGTAGAGTTAAGCAAGTGTGGTGTTTCCCCCTTGACTTCCACACTGAATTTCAATGAGTGAGCTCGAAAGGGCCCTGCCAATTTTGACGGGAAAGGTATTTTCACATACCTTCCAGGGTTCCTTTACATGTCACAATCGACATGGGACCGATGAATTTGTTCCCCTTTGAAAGGAAGCTGTGCTACGGATTTTTATTGCTTAAGAAAAATTCGTTGACCCTGTCTGGGTTTGAACATGACCATCGGGTCCTGAGGTGAGTCCTTTACCATGAGACCACAGAGGTCAACAAGAGTTTATCATATGTAGCTAAATATGTTTGTAAGCTGTGCTTCTATTTTTGTTGCGTTTATTCTCAACTTTAATTCTTCATTTAAATATGCCCATACTAGACGAGTACAGTCCGTATGATATCAAAAATAATGAATTTGAGGACTTTTATCACCATTTGCTTAAAAGAGTGAGGATGTGACTCTTTAATTCTTCATGAAGTTTGAGATTTGAAAATTCGAGAAAATAAAGTTTTTGTTTTTTTTCCAAAATTTTACCTGAAATTTGCTTTAAGGCTCCATAACTTCTTTTGGTGGTTTATCCCCAAACTAATTATATGGCATATTCAACAACCAAACTTCAGGCTATTAATTTGAATGGTCTAAACTCTAAGGTGACCCTCTTGCAATAGACCGGACTGCTGTTGACAGGGAGAACGAGGTTCGAATCTTGGGCCAGGTGTATTGAGAGTAATTAAAAAAATATTGGTTTTCCTATCTCCTCGTGTAAAGGTGAGTACATTTCATCTAAATCTAACCTCCTTCATCTTTAAAACATCAGTGTAATTAGTTTAAATGAGCGTTACCAGAATTTAGAATTTAAGATTTGTAGGTAAAACTAAGATTTGTATTCGGTAAAAAGCGGATTCAAACCAACTCTAATATAAATCTTGAATACCTCCCCTACCATAATGTGGTATTTTATGGAAACGGCAGTTCCCTAAACCCAGCGTTTTTAAACTGCTGTGTTGCTGGATTTCAGAGGGAAGGCCGAAACAAACAAAGCGAGGAAAAAAAAGAATGAAAACTTGAGAAACAAAAATAAATCTTTTGAAATACTCAACTCCC
>CABEEJ010002154.1:90118-121962 GCA_901482245.1 Timema douglasi
CCCCCCCCCTCGTACCCGGCCCCCATTCTAAGAGACCTGCTGGTAGCTGCATGATTTAAGGCATCACTCTCGCAATAGAATTCGGCTAGTGTTAGACGGGGCCACCCGGGTCATGCGGCCCAGTGGGTAAGAACATTTTAATTGCTCATGTCATACGAGATGACTGACGCCACCTACCAATTTGTGCATGAGGGTGAACCATCTGCGACTCATCGCGCTACTAACAGGTGGTGCCACTTCGTCAACCTGTTGTTTTTCATCTAGTCTGTCACATGACACCATGAGAAGTAGCTATTTTGCATTGGAGCTTGACATTGAAGCCTTCATTTATGAAATTCAACAGCGTCCAGTACAATGGGATGTTTCCTCAGATGATTACTATATGTGGATCACGCCAACTAAGCTGCGAGCAAATTACGACAAAAGAAAGTGGTACAACCCGATTGGCACCTCCCAGTTGGCCCCATCTGACACCAGTCTAAGACTGCTGATGATGAGGAGATGGAATTTCAATCTCGGTCGGATGCACTGAGGGTGTTTTTCTCTAAATGGTTTCCCATTCTCTTTCCAAACAAACGTGATTCCTCTAGATTAAACCTTGCTCAGCCCTAACAACACATTAACATAATTAATGGATTTGGGCATAACCTGAACAGGTAGTAAGCTGAAGTGCCAAAAATTACATTACTTTTTATAATATTTCAATTGTTAGAACTTAAGCTAGTGAACTTAAAATACAATCTTAGTACTAAGTTTTTAACGGAAAAAGCTCTCCTTAAAAAACCTAATAGTATGCCTTGACAATTTTAGTGCCTTGTTCAGTGTGCCATGAGTTGCACTGGTCTAACCTCTTGCAGTCGATGCCATCCCAACTCTCACTGCTGACCGAAGGGGTAGCATGATCCAAATCATGATCCAGGAACTGTCCCCATTGCATCAGCATGTGAGTGAAGTGAGTGTCCTGAGTGATCTTTGTTGTGCTGATGAGACTGGTAGACACTAGTCGTGCGCTCGGCTTCGGGAAACCGTAATACTTCACCGTCTTCTTCCATCCTGATAGGAAGGGTGCCAAGCATTATTGTAATGAATGGAAAAAGGGAGCAAGTTTAAATAGCCCCCATCACCCCTTCCCCCCCTTCCTTTTAATTATAAGAGTACACCAGCATCCAGTCAACACATCTCGGTTGTTAGAAACATAGGCTCAAACACCTGTAAAGAGGTACTGGCATCTTCACATAAATAGATGGATAGTTTCCAAAAAATGATAACACTACGATGTGGCATATAATCTATTGTAATGCCCTTAAATTAGTGTAATTAGTTTAAACTTTTATTGTATCCACCATTATGGTCTTGAAAGCCGGGAGCTTGAGAGTGTAATAAGGTGACTGTAATCCAAGTATTTTGTATCATAGCAGATCCATGTGGCCTTTGCTTAAAACTGACCGCAGACAACCCTCTTATGAGAACTACTATTTGGCAGTCCTTGGCCTCTCTTGGGAACGCGTCCTCGTTCCCGTTGGTAGGTGGATTGAATCCCAAAATGGTGAAAGGCTGAGAATGATAAGTTTTTTTAGAGGAGTCTCTTGTGGGGAGGCTGCTTGGTGAGGACCACTTTCTTTTGAGTGCTAAACGCAGTAAGCTGAGGTGTACTCGGGAACTGTACCATGGATTATTTAAGGTGAGTATACACTAGAGGCAAATTTGAAGCGAGGGACGTCAAGGCTGAACAAAGGCACACACCTGTGTAGCCTCACTTTGATATACCAACATCGTGTTGGCCCATCCACGTATCACCTCGCTCTGTTTGCCTGATTCAGCCGAGGCAACCTCGCTTCCAATGTGCCTCACATTTAGAGAATAAGCGAGTATCTCAGGACTATTCGGCTTTATACACTCCCAGACTCTCAACGACCTCAACCACCTCCTTAACCCTCAACCAAACCTGTTCATCCAGTTGACTTGACATAATACTGAAAATAATCAAGTTGTCTAAGATTCTAACTAGTTGTATATTTAAATCCCCCTCCTGTACCGACCCTCCAAAACCCTAGCCAACCTGACAATAATTTAGGGGAAGAGGGTTGGGGTCGACTCATTATTACTTGAGATGTCAGACTACACAACTGGCCCTTTATTTGATTATTATTATTATTATCATTATTGTTATTATTATTGTCAATATTATATTTTTATTCATGAAAGGGATCATTGACAAAGGGCAGCTGTACCAAGATAAGCATTACTAAATTGTGCCTGTAAACTGTTTTGCGAACTAAATGTAGTCAGTGAGACACTCTGATGTACCTGTGATTGCTTCAAGCAACGTTGTCAGAGTATAAGGACTCTGATGTACCCTGTGATTGCATAAAGCAACATTGTCAGAGTATAGAAGAGACTGATGTACCCTGTGATTGCATAAAGCAACATTGTCAGAGTATAGCGACTCTTGATGTACCCTGTGATTGCATAAAGCAACATTGTCAGAGTATAGAGAAACTGATGTACCCTGTGATTGCATAAAGCAACATTGTCAGAGTATAGAGACTCTGATGTACCCTGTGATTGCTTCAAGCAACATTGTCAGAGTATAGAGACTCTGATGTACCCTGTGATTGCATAAAGCAACGTTGTCAGAGTATAGAGACTCTGATGTATCCTGTGATTGCGTAAAACAACGCCAGGGGCTTTGGTCTACCTCTGAATAATGGCGCGTTCGGCCACTCCACTGTTCATGGAGTAATCAACACAACATGACTGATTTCAATTGATGCAACATCTAGGACGGAGATCCAATGTCTGTTAGATGAAGTAACATGAGTCAAATGCACAAGAAAATTGAAGTCATTCTAACCGTTGGTAAATTTTTATTATTTCAAGTCTTCAACCAAATGTTGGATTAATGAGGATTGCTTGTAAAATTAGAAGCAAGTTAGCAAGAATCACTCAACTGCAGATGATTAATTCAACAGTTCATTTATTAGCCTAAAGCCCTTCTAATACATGGACTTTTCTAGAGCTGAGCGTCAAATGGGAAGCATGTTGGAAGTACATTCCACAAGAACTGTTATAACATGCTCCACCATTTTATTTGACAACTAAGGGGTAAATAGCATTTCAAGTTTGAGGGGGAGTCTTCAGAAATAAAGTTGGCCTTTATGTTAGATATTAAAAGGTCTTAATTAGCCACAATATTAGGAGGAAACCCAAGCAACACTGATGAGTTCAGGCTCAAACACAAAACTCGACTGCTGAGCTATCATCTCTTGTTGTTACCAAGATTTCACTAGTTTTCTGAGCCATCAGGTTGGAATGTATAGACATAGTGTAAGACTACTATTCCTTTGTAAGAGGTCACTCCCATGGTTGTCTCTGGGCCTCACCTATCGGTGTGCTGAACCCATTCTCGTAGATGGGCTTGAGTATCCTCCTGAACCCTGTGAGTGAAGCCCCCCACATGGGGTGCTGCAGGTTGTTACAGGTCCCGTCGATGGCCCGATACTTGCTGTGGAAGCACATGTCAGAGCAGTTGGTGAAGGGTCGGTGGACCATGCAACCCGACAGGTTTGCCACTAGTTCCAGGTGGGACGAGGACAGCAGCTCCTTGTAAGAGAAGTCTGCAGGAGAATAAACAGTTCTCAATTATAGATAGGACAGACATTGGTTGTTTCTGCAGGGTTGGTGAATAAACAGGTTGTTTTTTAGCATACGCCTATGACATATTTGACCTTGAGAGATGCAGTATCTAGTTTGATCTCCGTGGATGTAGACTTTTAGCTTCTTTATGGGAACAAAAGTTGCCCAGGGTATACCTTGGAGTTTGTCTACACGCCGTACCCATAGTAAGATGATGTAATAATAGTGATTATTGAGGTGTGGAGTCAGTGGGAATTTTATACCTAACTTAAGCCTTACCTGCCTCGTTGGTCATGTGGTCTAAGGTGCCACACTCGCAATAGAATAGATTGTGGTTTGATCCCGTTAGGGTTTACTGAGGGCGTTTTTTTCTAAACGGTTTACCACTATCTCCCTCATACAAATGCTGGTACATCTCTGCTAAATTCTACGATTCTCATCTCTACCCCAATAGTGTAAATATGCAGATGAACTGAATGTTTAGTAAGCTGCAGTACAAGATTTAAATCTCTAATCAAAATGGCTTCTAGTGTTTACCAACCTTGAATGGGCATAGTTCACCTCGTATTTCCTCTAGTTTTTGCGTACCCTTAGTCAGGTTGATCTTCATCCCGGCCTCCACGTGTTTCCTGATATTGTACAATGTTCTCTCATAAACATCGGCTGCCCTGGCCACGTCCCGGGCTGCAGCATTGGGGAACCTCAGCAGTCGGAAAAGCTCACTGGGTGAGGCGGGCTTGTCCCCTCGATCTCGTTCAAACAGCTTCCTCAAGGTCTCGTTCACAGCTCGGTCTACGGCCGACCTCGCCTCCTCGAATGCCACACGGACAAAACGGTCTCCAGGCCCCACATGGATCTCGTCTGCAAGGAACAGGAAGATAACTTTTTTATGTTTCTTTGAAGTGACTATTAGCTCTACTTAATTTAGTATTTTGTCAATTAAAACAGTATCTATTCTAAAATATATATTTATTTGTAATTTTAAAACTGCAATAAACATTCAAAAATATCTTTTTCACCATTCCATAGGTGTTAGTACTTTTGAGATGACAAAATCATAATATTTTCATGTGTGTGTGTGTGCATGTGTGCGATGAGCAAAAATGTAAAAAAACAAACAAATAAGGTACATACTGTATTTATTATAAATCCTTATTTACTATATAAAATACTTCCCAAATACCCATTTTAAACAAACTTGTTGGTGGTTAAACCCATTTTCAAAATATTTAAAAACCAGACATCAGGAAACTGCAGTTAAATAAATTTTCCTCCATAAAACAAGTACACATTATTATTTATCATGTAAAATACTCCTTATATATCATATGAGAACAAAATAGTTAAAGCAATTCTTTTTAAATATTGAATTAAAGAAATATTTATAAGTAAGCTACTGTTAATTTTGAAGCCAGAATCTTTATCATTACAGTATGAATCTCAAGGTGTGATCATTTAACATCTATATATAAAGTTTGAATAAATTATAAAATTCATTCAACTATTTTGGCTGTAGTCCAGGTACAGATAAACAGACAATTTTAAGGTTTCATTTTTGAGTTTAAGGGCACGTAATAGGTTAATCTACTTTATAACCTTGATGTTGAAAATGTTCATGTTTTGCAACACTTTCTCTGTACAAGAAAGTAAAATATTTAGTATCATTATATTTCGATCAACAAATTATCTAGATTTTTTCTTACAAGAACTAACCTTTCACTGTCAACTCTCCCTGCGCTCTTATTTGACCGTTGTCATTGACCGCCAGACACTCATAGATTCCGGCATCTGTCCTTGATATGTTCGATACAAATAGACTTCCCACGACTGACACTCTGAAATGTGCAAGTTAATATACACATCAGCACTTTACGCTAACATTAAGTGGCTATGTTGAGTTAGCTCTATCCAGTCCATTTCATTACAACCTATCCCTATCTTTAGCTAGTTATATCCAGTACATTAAATTACAGCCTATCCCTATTTTGAGCTAGTTCTATCCAGTCCACCTCATTACAACCTATCTCTTTCAGGTCCGTTCTAATGGTATCCTCCCATCTTTGTATGGGTCTTCCCAATGGGTTTGCCAATCTGTACCCAGAACAAGGTTTTAGATTTTACCATTCATGCTGCATATCCTTTCCATCGTAATCTACGATACTTTATTATCCTAACAATGTATCGTGATGAGCACAGGATATGTAGCTCATCATTATGTAACTTCCTTCACTCCACAGTAGACACATCCCATTTTTGAACTAATATCTTCCTAAGCACCTTGTTTTTGAGCATACTAAATACAGTATTCATAGATTTTAAAAAAAATGACACCTGGGCACGAGGATAGAACCCAAGACCCTTGGGTTTTGAAGCATGATGTGGCTATAAATGTAACTTCTGGATCGGTGAGAGCTCCCAACTTCTACATTCATGTACGATTAATTGTACAAGCTTTACCGTCCTTTACAAAAAATACAGGCTAGCACTTGTCTAGATAAAACTGTCTGTAGTTGACATTTAGGAACTTTCAGTGCATTCCTTGTGAGATACCACTATATTTTAATGAACCTTATAAAAAAGGTTGCTCTTCCATTGTTCCAAGTTAAATAAGTCATCCCTTATGAATCTAGTGGTTTTCACCTGTGTCTCTTAGAGACCACCACGGACAAACCATCCTTGGTCCACACGATGGTCGGCTTCGGCTCCCCGTCCGTCTTGCACGGTATCTCAATGGTACTACCTTTGGGCGCCTCAATGTCATAAGGGGCGATGATTATTTTGGGGGCTCTGCCTTCTCTGGAGGAGAATTGTGAGGTGTCCACCCTAGGGGGAGGGCTGCGAGTCGTTGGGGACACTATATCGACCCTCGCAGGGGAGAAGTACCCCGCTGTCACAGTGATGTAAGCGCTTGTCTCTTTGAACCCGACGCTGTTCTGGGCGCGGCAAACATACAGACCCGAGTCTAATTCTTTCGCGTGTTGGACACGCATCTGGTGACCTGAAATAAGATGAATATGGATAGTTTATGAAACATTTAACCAGGCTATAGTCTTATCTTGAGGAAATTAAAAACAAAAATTAATCAATCATTGTTACTGCAGTGATTTGAAACTTCAAATATATATATATTGTTTATAGGGGTGTGTGAAGCTTTGAAATATCCAAGTCAAAGTTCAAATCTCCTTCGCTTCAACCTAGACACCTGCAATAACCTTCACATTTTTGTAACATTTCAAATGAAGAGTAAAACTTCTTTATTCTATGAGAAGATCTAAAATATCTCACTAAACATGACATATTTCAACATATGTAGTCATTTTTAAAACAGTTACTAAACAGTATTTCAACACCTACTGGTGATTAAATGACATCTATATTGTAAGCATAGATAAACTCAAATATGTCAGTATAAAATAATATAATGGGCTTTATTTATTAATTTAAACCTTTCTCTTTACCAAGATAAACTTGATAAATAATTTAAAAACAATAAATAGCGCTATTTCAGACTATTGTGAGTTGATTAAGTGGTTCCTCTACAATTATGTCAATTCGGGAATTATGGAAAATCTTCTGGATGTATATACATTCACCATTAAAAATGTATAAATATATTGATGCTTGATGTTAAAAAAATTATTTTATAGACACTTGCTTCAGAAGCCGCAAGGTCTAAAGTACTTCTATCGCAGTAGACTAAACTGCCTATGATGGAAAGATCAAGGTTCGAATCTTGGTCGGGTGTACTGAGGGTGGTTTTTCCACTCTCCTTCCACAAAAATGCAGGTACAATTCCCATAAATATAACCTTCCTCATCTCTAAAACAATTAGTACATAAGCATATAACCCGAACAAGAAAGTAAGACACGGCGCTTAAAAAATAATCATAGGTTCCAATAAGACATTGGTAAGAAATTAATGAGATTTTTTCTGAAATGTTTTTCAAGTGAGCACCGACTCTCTTGAGACCATATCTGTAAAACCGAGTACTCACCTCCAGGGGCGATGGTAACACGCCCACCGGCAGTCATCGGTTGACCATCTTTGTACCAGGTGATGGCGGGGGGAGGAGAACCATCGGCCACACATCGCAGTTCTGCCAATCCTCCGGTTTTCAAGGTCAAGTTGTCTGGGTGGGTGGTGAAGCTGGGCGCAACTGCAAAACAAACATTTTCTCAGCGTTCTTACAACAGTACTTGGGAGGAGGTCTATTATTATTTTGTGCTACAGCAATTCAAAATTAAAGATATTATATTTTAATTTTATTTTAAAACTACAACTAACCTCAACTTTTAACAGTCTTGGTATACAAATATCTGCTTTTTAACAATGGATAATTAAATATCTGTGAAAAATGTATTCTCGGGTGCTTGGATAGAATCCTACTTTGAGCCAATTTATCGAGAAGTTAGTTAATAAATTAATGATAAACTAAAGCATTATACCATGCAAGTCAAACTGGAAGCCCGCAGGCCACACATGGCCCGGTCCATGATTGTGTGCGGCCCATGAACCTTTTGATGAACCAACATACAATGTAATCCAATTCTTATTATTATAAACGTTGTAGAAAAATAGCATTTGTAATCATGACATTTGGAAATTTGCCATTATTTTGGGAAAGTTAGCAAAGGTTGGTAAACCAATTCTTTACCCTTTACTCACCACAGATTTATTAAAAATAAAATTGTAAAATTTGTGTACCAAAACAAATGCAATGTTCGCTGCATGAACCGGACGAGTCTTTGCCTGGTCCATGAAATGGAAAAGTGAAAACCCAGTTCAAAAAACAGGAAGAAAGTGCCCAACTCATTAAATGGCCAATTTCACTTTTGGGGTGTGACATAAATTATATACATTTCTCCAATTTGATTTAAATAGGGAGATACTTTTTTTGAGAGTTATTAAAATTACTTGAACAATTTTCATATATTAATATATTAAATCATCTGTAATTACATTTTTGATCGTAAATATAAATACAGCAGGACCCCGCTTTA
This sequence comes from Timema douglasi, assembly GCA_901482245.1. NCBI lineage: Eukaryota > Metazoa > Arthropoda > Insecta > Phasmatodea > Timematidae > Timema > Timema douglasi. The sequence continues at coordinate 98,756 of CABEEJ010002154.1, forward strand.
TGGCGTTCCACTAATACAACGGTTTTAAATAAAATACATGTTTACTATGGTCGCCGCTTGTTTTGCTCTTCCAGTATTTTTTGAAATGACAAGAGCAGTGAATGGTTTTGCCCGCCATTTTATATCGGTAATTCAGTCTGTTTATACCAATGATGGGCACTTTCTAATGATTTTAACTATCAATTATTGAATTATTATTCAATTGTTTTCATCCAAATGAATGATCTATTGCACACTTTGTATATGATAATGTAAACAAGTTATTAATATTTTATGTGCATTTGAAAGTTAAATAAAAGGCAATTTTTGCTCAACAGCGGGCTCTAGAATCCAACCTGTTGTATGAGTGGGGCCCTACTCTATTGTATAAAATAATACCAAAAATAGAGTAAAAGGTTATCAATGTTGACTTCAAAAAATTATGTTTGTATTTTATAAAAGCTCCTTTTCACCAGAACTCTGCTATAGAATATAATAATATTCTAGTGACAACTATATTCTAATTTACAATTATCTACAGTTGATAATATGAATTACAGTGCAACTACAATAAATCAAAGAATAGGCATGTGTATATTATGTTGTGTGGTTAGGGCAGATATTTCTATAATGTTTTTATTTATTTGAGGTATTTAACATGCACTTTCTGAACTGACTGAGTATATCAGCACTTGAGTATTTCTATTAGCTAGAGCGAAAGGGTCTAAATTTTTAACTAGAATGATATTCCAACATTCCATTCAAGGTTCTTTTTCATGGCACAATCAACAAGGGACCAACAGCTTTACTTCCCCTCATAAAGAAGTTGTTCTACAAATGTTTATCGCTCAAGAAAAATCCATTGGCCTTCGCTGGGTCCTTAATTAAGATCACCAAGGTTGACAATATTTCTATTAACTAGTGTATTCCAAACACATTGTTTGATTAAAATTTACCAATTAATTTGTTGTTTTCGTGATAGAATTAACCTCGTCAAAATAGCTAATTTGTCTATTACTTTGCAAGTATTTATTTCAATATGATATATTTTGGAACAGAAATTGGACCTCACATTTTTATCTCATAGCTATCTCTGAAGCTTAAAGATTTTTTTTCGCTATGTTTAGTAGTTGTTAGGACCATACTAAAAAAGTAATAATGTAAATGATATACAAATTAGTAGGATAGAATTTTAGAATAAATGTACTCACATTTGCATGGAGGTAGAGTGGGAAAACATTTAAAGAAAAAACTAATATTGGTGTAATTATTTTTTTTTACTTAATACAGTTTTTCTAGATATACCTGATAGACCTAATATAAACTATTTATTTACTATAAATAAGCTGGGAGTTGTTTATATTGGTGTGCTATAAAGTGACTATACAGACTAACCAATATCTACAGCAGTAAGCAAATTTAAACGTGGTGTACAAGTTTTGGTCGCTTGTTGCTAAAAAGTAGGAACACAGTCATGCAAAATTACCTTTTGGCTGGGTATTTGTTTCTACATCAGCAAATGAGAAAAATAAAAAACATTCACATTAGTAAAAAAAAATTGGTCTTCTATTATCTAAATATTATGGTTAAAAATAACTATTTTCTATTCTATACAAATTTTTAATGGTTTTAAGGTTTGTTTTTTTGTAAAAGGTATAATACAGTCATCCCTCGAAGTTATGTCGTGGTTGGTTCTGAACCCAATTAATGGAGTCATCCACAAACAACATAAGACTTTTTTCTTACCTTTTAACCCCCAGCCCCCCTATATAATATTAAGTATCATGACCCCTCACCCCCTCACACTATTACATACCTTTTCACATCAAGACTGAATGTCATTATTTCTGAGGGAAGATTTTGTGACACTAAAAGAAGGACTAGTGTTTAGAACTATTCAGAATACATTTTAAATCCTGAATATGAATTGAGTTCAAAAAAACAATACTTACTTACAATACAATACAATACTTTTATTTTTATTTTTAAACATTAATAAACATAAGATCTGTGTTACATAACAGCAGTGTACCCCCACATAGCACCATGTAGACATTAGAGCCCCCCTCTACTGTAGTACTATCATCAGGGTTACGTGGATGAAGGGTGACCCCTAATTGCAATTTTAAAATTAAATATTGAGAAGGGCAATATATGAAAATATTACAAAAATAAACTCAGCCTGTGTGAATCCAAATTTTTCAATTTCGTATGAAATACAAACTTTGGCTTACTAACTCTAATTGATTCATAAATGAATATCATACTTCGAAATAAAATTCTAATTTTAGTTGACTATTTTATAAAATGAATTGCTTAGAAATCAAATCCAAATATAGGATTAGGCTCTATTATGTTAGGATATAATATATATATATATATATATATAATGTTAGGATATAATATATATATATTATAATTAAAGACCATTATAAAAATTAATGCCATAAAACTGTGTTTAAACCCTGATCCATTAAAAAATAATGTAAATATTGGCTACATGACTTGCATAGTAAGTTATAATAAATAACTAGGGCTAGGATTTTGATGACCTAAAAATTGCTATAAAATGCCCTATTAAAAATGCATTTATGACCCAAAAAGTTTAAAAAAATGCTCTTTAAAACTAAAAATATGATCAGAATTTTCTTTCTTGCTTTAAACAAGTTCTATAAGAGAGGGAAAAACCTTAAAAGGTAATTTAATGTTCTGTTTCTGTGCCGAACTGAAAGTTTTTATTTTGTCAACAAAAGATATTCTGTATAAAATAAAACAAGGAAAAGACATAAAAATTCAACTTATATTTTCTGACAGTTTAATTTGACATGGTGAACTTAGAGTTTTTATTTTAACAGTCCAGAATTGCAATGTACAGCAAAAACCATTTGCAGATTTTCAAAAGAGATGATTTTCTATTATCTGCTAACAAAGCTTTAGACATAGAAAACTTTTTCCACTTTTACTGACACCACAGGAGCATACTTGAAATAAACTACGTCAATTTGTTCAAAGTCTGGTGAAATTTCACCAAGGAAAAAGGTTTTCCCTGATAGAACATCTGCAATCAAGCACAACGTTTCGTATCCTTATTTTTTTTTAAACTTTCTCAGTTTTCTTTTGCATAGCCTTTCCCACTTTTCCATTCAAAATATTTAGGTCATTCACAACTTTCTTTGTCAAATCTTTTTGATCCACTAATAGCACTTCTGACTTCTCTAAGGAAGTAATGGCACTAGGCAGAAATCCAAAATTTGACTTTAGGAAGGAAAATTTACCTGCAATTTCAGGATCAAAAAGAAGTTCCTACACAACTTTAATTGAGGTCACTTCATCACTGTCAAATGAGTCGATGATCGTTTTCACAACTTGGAAGTTCTCACAGTAATAGTTGCATGCTTCAATCCAAGTCCCCCATCGGGTTCAAATGGAAGCTGACGGAAAAGGACTGTTTGGGGCCTCGGATTTGAATGATTACACTCGAGATGATTCCTTCTGAAAAAACTTTCTTCGCGCACCCAATCAGCTGGTCAACTTAAATGAATTGCCCTCTTATCTCTTCAGCAACTCTAAGACAGGCATGGGCTAGACATGTTAGGTTCACCATTTTTGAGTACAGTGCTTTAAGAGAATTAGCACCTTTATCATGTAAGGTGCAGCATCAGTCACAAAGAGCAGGACATTGTTGTGTTGGATGGCATTGGGCCATATTAAGCTCAAGTAACTAGCAAAGAGTTAACTTATTGTATAAAAAATTTAATTTTTGTAAATGTTCACAATTAATGAGAAACTGTTCACCAGGCCCATCTTCTTTCATCGAACTTACCAATACGTTAGCTATATATTGTCCTAGAGAGTCAGTCTCATCCATAAACACCCATATTTTCTTTTCTGCTACTTTTTCCCATATTTTCTTCATGGTGTTTTCATAGCAATGGCTGACATTATTTTTTTTTAGTGTGGGGGAGTCCGGCAAATACTTCCCAGTGTGTTTTTCAAAAAAGCCGTGCAATTTCGGATTGTTAACTTTGCTCACATGAATATCGGCACAAATGAAGGGTTCACACAATTCTTTGTAAAATGTAGAATATTTTAAAGACTCGCTGGTTTGGCCAAAGAGCATTTGCTGTAGTTTTTTCTCATCCTGGAATCACTGAAGACCTCATTTGTGTTTTTTTTCTCTTGACATACTGCTGCACAGTAAATTTCTTTTCCACGGAAACTCTCACGTCACCGAGTTTGCAATATAGTATGTATTCATCAGTATAGAATACTTTTTCACCATATTCAGCAAAAAGAAATTTTAATTTATGTGAGGTACTTTCTTTCCCTTTAGGCATGTTGAATGTTGAAATTTACATAAAAAAAACCACATACAACTTCTGAAAAAATGTGGAGAAACGAGTCCCCGATATTTGCAAAACTTACTCAGATTAGTTTAGACGGGTTCATTTACAGCCCCACTATGCTAGAGGGGAGGGGAAAGAAGAGCTATCCAGCTATCACCGGCTTGAAGGAAGAGAAAGGAGAGGGGTGGAAGTAGTCTAACCACCATTTTGGCTCCACTCTTTGCTATGACGTGTGCAGACATATTCTAAACATGAGCACATGACTCAAAAATAAGAAAAAATGACTTAAAATTACTGAAAAACCGTTAAAAATATCTTAACAAAACTACTTAAATCAGCAAAGTTTCTTATGAAACACATTTGTATACACTTGAACAATGTTCCAGTTTTGCCAAAAAAAAAAGATGCAGAATCATCAAAATCCTCACCCTATAAATAACTAATTATATATTTTAACAAAGGATTTAGCTTAGTGTTTATAGAGAGTTAAACTATTAAAATATATGGGTTAAAGTTTGAATTTTGAATTACATTTAATAAATTACAAATCTGGAATTTATCTGGATTTTAAATTCAAGGAGAGGATGACATTCTCACTCAAACTGTAGGTAATAATGTGCATTATCAAAAAGTGACAAAATCAAGGTTGTGGGTAAAATATTTAATTCGGGGGATCACTGCAGTGATGTTACCTTTTCTAAGTTCTACTTATGTTTATTTTATTTTGGTCAAAAAACAAACAGTTCAATGGAAATGTTTGTAAACCGATATTGCTGAGGTATTGGGGTTTGTAGCACAGCTACACCTGCCCCTATCCAAAGCATTTTAAAATCAAGCCAAATTGGGTGGTTACCTGGTGGGAGGACCAACTATTTTATTTCAAAATCAAAATAAAGTTTATTAAATTATTTTCTAATTGATTAAAATAAGATTTCTATATATCTTCAGTTAAAGAGAGTAGTATTTTTTGAGAAATCTTACCGTTGACTCGGACCTGAGCTACGGCTGTTATTCTTCCAACGAAACTTGAGGCTGTGCATTTGTATATCCCTGAATCCTCCCTTCTTATGTCTGTGATGGTCAAGGTGTTGTCTGGTGTAATCTGGAACACAAAGTTCTCTTTATTATAATATAATGTATGTTAAGGTTCAACATACATACATACATAATCATGCCAATCCCTTAAGGGGTAGGCAAGAAATAGAACATAATATTCATTCAAGACCTTAGTTTTCTTGGATGACAGCTCTAAAAGTTAATAGAAAGAGTCCCTAATACATCCCTACGCCAACAGATGACATCTAACACTTTGGAGAACTGTAATGAAAACAGATGGTAATATATTAATGTGATAGCTAACCACAGTGTTTTAGGCCAATATTATTTATATCTTTATTTGAGGTCGGGCACAAAGCTTATTTATCGTTTTATTCCACTTAAAAATATTACTATCCACACCACTTTCACAAACCTTCTAACGAACATAGCTTCAAAATGGTGACTGACGAATTTAAACCATGTGATGAACATGACGGAAACAAGTTTTTTACAATGATGCACCTCCGCAGTTGATGAAAATATTTTATTCAGTTAAAAGATTTTGAAATACGATAAAATTATCATAAAATAATTTATTATATAATAAAAAAATTGCAAGTATTTTCTCTTTTCCAAGTAAATATGATGCCTGTATTTAAAGGTATTAATGTATGCACTATATTACACAAAATAAATAACATTCTAAAACAAAGAATAAGTACTGTCAATCATGTTTAAAATATTGTTTCAAGTTGGATAAAAAGAAATTATTAAAAGTAATGAAATAGTATGGAAAAACTTAAGTTTATGTTATTTTAAATGTAAAATACAACAAGTAATTAAAATCCTTAACATTTATAACAGAGCAGTAATCTTTTACGTTGGCAACCCAAAACCTAAACATATGATTTTTGAACTGTCATCCCGGTAAAAACCTATCGTGAACATATAATATAGCTCAAAACACAAAAACTCTGTACTTAATCCATCCTCAAAAACTTTCTCCACACTTCCCAATCCCTTCGTTTCAGCAATATTCATACATCGAGTGATTTATTCTTAAAACTATTAATGTTTCTCTTTTTCACACATTCGTCTTCAACCTTTAGCCACATATTACATGGCCTACCCCTTCCTTGGCCTACCCCTTCCTTTTGATCCACACACTCTACCTTCTTATATTAGCTTTGTCACTCGATCCACACTCATCCTCTCAACATGCCCAACCAACCTAAGATGTCTCTTTCAAATTGACCTATTGAATTCCCTTTCAGACTGCATGTCCTTATTGTGTTGACATGCCGTAAAACACAACAACAACAATTATTATTATTATTATTATTATTAATTTATTATTATTATTATTATTATTATTATTATTATTATTATAGTAATATACCACTAATGGTTACCATCACATTTTAAAAACAGATGTCAATTCTGTTTAAAGCCAGGGTAGCTACAAAATCTCATAAAAAAAACTTTTAATCTTGCCTTATACAAAAATCCAATTTCCTCCATTTTGGAATTGATATGGACGCTTGAAAAATAAAAATACTTAGGTATGCCACAAAAAATTATTTTTTGGAAAGTGCTCAAGAATAAATAATCTTGAGCTAAATTATATTTGAATAAAATGCAATAAATACATTTAATTTCCCTAGTACGCCTCTTCAGGTCTTACAGCTGACAGTGGAACTGTTGAGAATCCAACAAACCTTTAGGTTGAGTACTATACCTAAATACTATTTGTTAAAACAATTCTCCAGTTTTTATTTTATCAAAGATGATTTTGAGGGTCAGGAATAGAGCCCTACTTAAGGGCACAAAAGGTAGTTTTTCAAACAATGTTATTTTATATCCTCTGCAAGCAGGACTCTGGTCCTCAACGCGTACTTTAACATTATGAAGGAAGTTAACAGGGTTGGTTTGTATTCCCGAGATTCCTATGACCAGTCCACCTTGGTGGACGGATCATCTATCAGAGAATGTGAGCTAGCAGTGACACGATCGCTTCACACCCCTTAAGGAGTGGCTCGCTCCCCTCTAAGACTCGCACAAAGCACCAGACTGACCTGTATCCTATTGTCTTCTGTCACTGGCAGGTCATCTCTGGTCCAGTTGATTTCTGGCTGGGGCTGACCAATAGCAGCGCAGTAAAGCCTGATAGTCCCTCCCTCTTCAGATTCCTGGTCCAGTGGGGTGCGGCGGAAATGTGGCCTTACTGGACAGACATACAAATATACAAAATCAAACCAATGACGCTGCAAAAAAAAAAGATTTAAATTAAAAATGTAATATTTAGTATAGATATAAATAACAAATAGATATTTCTTATTACTTTTGAAGATTTTCTGTTCATAAATTATTACAAGCTGTAACATTTCAAAATTTAGTTCTGTTCAATTTAAATAGGAAAGAACTTTAGTGACTGTTATGAAAGTTAAAAAAAAATATCATTTTATATTCTAGATGTTTGACAATAAATATATTGAAACAATAAAATAATTTACAGTTAAAATCGCAAAAACATTGTGTGACATCAATAATTTCCTTATTTTAATAATTATTGACAATTAACATTGTGTTCATGATTTAAACTAAGTTATTTTATTGTTTCAATATATATTTATTTATCAACTCCATTCATTTTTATTTTAATATACGTGTTTTAAATCCTATTTATTTTCAAACATCAAAAACTTTTGACAGTGACTCAGGATAATAACAAAATGTATTTAAACTTTTTTAAATGTTCATATGTCAAGTCATGTGATCTGCAGTTGTTACTTTTGGTTGATATTATCAATACCTATAAAATAACAAAAATAATATAGTAAAATGTTATCATTTTTGACCGTAAAATAAAAAGTTTGTATTTTCTAGAACTTTCAAACCCCTACGCTTATTGTCCTACTCTGTAGGAACGCAAGTATGGTGATCTCACCTTTAGACTGCAAGTCCGGTAAACTCACCTTTAGACTTCTGGTAGTGCATCTTGGCAGCTCTGGATTTGGCCTCCCCCGCAGGGCTCTTGGCCATACACTCGTACACCCCCACATCCGCATCCACTGTGTTCTGGATCATGAGTGTACCGTCCGCCAGCTTGGAGTAGCGCGGGTCTCCCATGTTGAGCTCGTTGCTGTGAAAATAACAACTGGGCTGGGTTGGGTGGTTAGAGCATCAATACCCGTCGATATGCTAGGGCTCTCAAACTATAGCCCAACTTTTGTAGAAAGAACATTATTTGACAACGACTAAAGTTGCTACAGTCTCATAATCAGAGCAAGAACATTATTTCCCAGCTACAAAAGTTTCTACAGTCCAGTTTCATAGGAAGAATTTTATAAGTTACTACAGTTCAATTTTTTTTTACAGGAAGAGCCTTGTGTCAACTAAAAAAGTTATTAGAGTCAATTTTTTCATTTATTTTTGTAAAAAGGGTCTTATATGTCATTTAGAAAAGTTAATGGATATACTTTCCTGTATTCATACGTTAAATTGTGTGATATACAGCTGTCACTTTTGATAAATGTCATCAATACCTATAAAATAACAATAATATAATAAAATATTGTCAATATTTACTGAGAAAAAAAAATTAGGTTTATTTCTACCAAATTCTTCCTATAGTAACATTTCTTTGAAGTTTTTGGTTAAGTGTCCGAGACACAGTGAGTGGGGCGGAATCACACAAGCATGACCAAAATATGAAGGCCTTCTTCGATTCATAAGAAAATTGTTATACCGAGGTTTTTGATGTCGCTGGTCATGAATCTGAAGTCAAAATTTTTAAAAAAAGGCGGATCTAATCTGGTGGATGTTAAAGTAAAAATAATATCAAATTTAATTGAAACTTGATAAATGGAGGATAACTAATTACAAATCTAAAGCTTGGATTTAAAAAAATTGTCTGAATCAATATGGAGAACATGAAAGTAAATACATTATCAAAATTAATCAAAACTTGATTTAATGGAGGTTTTGAAGTCGCTGATTACAAATATGGAGTAGAAATTTAAAAAATAAATAAATAGAAAGTTCAAAATAAAATCACTAAATACATTATAATAGTTGTCAATAAACTTACAGAGTTAAATCACTCATCATCATTATCTTCAAAATCAGATTTGTCAGAATTATCTGGAACTTATTTATTAATTTTTTGTCCCTGTTATCTCAGAAGATGCAGTAGTTTTTTCTAAAAAAAACGTTGAACTGTGTTTCCATCATTCGAGCTTCCAAATCCAGCTTTTGGTTGATCGACCATGGGGCCTAATTGTGTACGGAAACCCTTTAGTATATTTTTTACCCCCGTTTCTCTACAGCCTATTTTTCTCCTGTAGTACACGATTGCCATTTTATCAATTAAATCTTGTACAATAAATTCAATCATTTTTACTATTATTTTCATGTGCTTCTAGAATAACGTATATGATTCTCATATGTGCAAACGGAATCAAAATATTATTCAATTGACAGGCTAGCGTGATGCTACTTAACACTTTTCAAACCGCTCATTACACGCACACTTGATTATCAGTATCTTTCGAATTAGTATAAACACCAGATTGGTAGCTAACTCTTGTTGATTTTGTTAGCTGATAGTATTAACTACATGCCCCAATAGTTTTTATACCAGGAATTAATGGAAATCATAATTATTTTCATGTTTGTTTAATAATTTTTGCAGAATGTTTATTGATATTTTTAAAAAGGAATGTTGGTTAATTAATATACCAAATTAATATAATAATCATTAATGCAATAGATGGTTAAATTCTACCTACTTTCAAGAGGATTTAAAAATAAAAATTGAAATTGGTCCATTGTGCATAATCTTACTAGCCTCGCTTTGGAGGCGAGCAACACTTCTCAGTAATATTCCGACACTTCTTGTGTGTCTTGATCGATGGTCACTTTTGAACTGAGCTCACAACACAGGTAGAGGTAGCTAGGCTTTACCCTACCTGCCATTTGATGCCTGAACCATCAACGTACCCAACCAAATGATTTCAAATCTCTAATTTGAAACTTAATTTCTAGAATTTTGGCCATGTTTTTTTGGATTTAGCCTCATTGTGTGACACCTCAGCTCTGTTCGTAGCGTGTCTGCCTATTGAGATAAGGGTCCTAGGTTTTATTCCTGGCATGGTCAAATAATAATTGGTCATAAGTGAAATGTGTGTTTCCCCTTTCACAGTGACGGATCTACGGCCAGAGGGAAGTGTTCTAGAACTAACTTAGTCTGCGAGATGTGTGTTGATGTAATCAGTCGCTTCAGAAAGTGTATGTTAGATATCTCAAACAAAAGTACATATAGATGTATATATATACACAAGGACTGATATTGACATCTATCAACATCTTGAGTGGTCGTCGAAAACATGGTGGCTGTCACAGTTTGTTGTGGTCACATGAGACTTACCTTCACAAGGAATTATTTAATTTTTTTTAGCACCACGTCTCACTAACCATTCGGGTTATACACTTTAATTACGCTAAGAGTTTAAGGGTGAATTTATTATTATTATTATTATCATCAGTGCATCTTACTACCCGTTCGGGTTATACGCATTTACGCTAATGTGTAATGGTAGGGTGATTGTGAGATGAAATGGAGGACCTACAGTTTAACGTGTAATCCAAACCACGGTGGAGGCCTGGCATTCCACACATTCACAAGTTGTCTTGTCAGAGGTGAAGGAAGAGTTTGGTAATCAGATAAATCTGTGCCGGGACCGAGGATTGAACCTCGGCCCCCCAGCATAGAAGTCCAACACCTAAGGGTGAATTTAAATGAAGTGTACCCGCACATGGGTGGAGATAGAGTCAGGAACAATTTTTGGAAAAAAAAACTCTGAGTGCACTCGGCCGGGATCGAGCTACGATTTCCCCGTCAATGAAAGTTGCGTATATTGTGAGACTAGCCCCTTAGGTCATAAGGCCAACGAAGCGGGTTATATTTCAATTGAATGGTACAAGGGGAAAAGGGCAAGTCCAGTTTTACCTCAAATTAAGTTAGTGTTGCCATCTCTTAGACAATCATGATAACTTTCTAATCCGCTTCAGCGAGATATAATATTGTCCTGAACAATGTGTGTCATGTTACTAGTTCCCATGTACCCTTCACTCCCCTCAGTACACCCGGCCAGTCTAACACGAGAGCGACAACTGATGCAGATTTCCTCACCTGTTCTTCATCCACACAATGTCCGGGACAGGGTCTCCCTCCGCCTTGCAGTTGAAGAACACTGTCCCGCCGAACGTCACCTCCACGTCATGAGGGTCCTCTGTAATCTTGGGTTTCTCTGCCAGACAGAAATAGGTTCATTTTTTATTAACATTTTATTTTACGTATTTAACGTGCACTTTCTGACCCTACTAATGATATAAGCGCACTAAAACATAGAACAGACACAACACCCAGCCCTCTGACCGTTAGAGCTGAAACTCACATTTCACCAATGATACATTTTTTGGCCATGCCGTTAGTCGAATCCAAGACCCGTAGCTCAGTAGGATGACAAGTTATCGATTGAGCTAAGGTATTGAATGACAGTGTTTGTTTATTTATTTATGTATTTGATTTATTTGAGCACTTTCTGAACAGATTGATTATACCAGCACATGAGAATTTCCATGAGCGAGTGCGAAAGTGACTACCAATTTTGCCGTGAAAGATACTATCCCATAACTTTCAGGGTTCATTTACATGACACAATCGGCATGGCACCAACGGCTTTACTTTCCCTCCAAAGGAAGTTGTGCTACAGATGTTTATCGCTCAAGAAAAACACGTTTTGCCCAGCTGGGTTGACAGTATCAATCAAATATATGTAACCAACCCTCCTAAAACCCAACACTACCTACTGTGACGTATAAAAGTGGGTAGGTTGTCATAATAAAACTCACCACGCCACACAATTTCACCCCCACCGATATTTAAAACCAAGTGTCTTGTAGCGGAGAAGGATTTATTCTCGTCTAGAAAATACAAGATTGTCACAATTTTTAAAAATAAAAACACACTCTCTTTAATACTCATATTATTACGAGTGGTCAACTTCGGTGGTCTTGGGCTAAAGTGCTCACCTCATGACTCTATGTTCGTGGGTTCAAACCCATCTGGGGTTGATGGATTTTCCTTCAACGAAAAAATCCTTAAAACATCTTTTATCGGAGGGAAAGTAAAGCAGTCACAGTCCAATGTCGATTGTGGCATGTAAAAGAGCCCTAAAAGGTACGTGAAAATAACTTTAACAGCAAAATTGGTTGGTCCTTTCGCTCTCGCTCATAGAAATTCAGTGTAGAAGACGGTAGATAACTTCCACACTTTCTGAACTCCTCTAGTACATGGGGTTTCTACCAGATGGTGCTGGCAGCACTAACCAGCTGAAGGGATTTACTTTTAAAACACAATTATTTCTTTTAACTTGTAAAAATACCTACTGAGATAAACTACCTTATTGCAAATTATTCTAGGTTTTGAATGAGCGCCTTTACCTGGTATATATGCAAACTGTATGACTGACATGTCACACGGTACAGTGTAACCTGAAAGTTGACAGGCGCAAGTCGAATAAACAAGGCTTGCACATTTTTCAAAAAACACTCTGGTGCTGTAACATTGTAACTACCAACCTGGGGGGTCGCAAGGTTTACTTTACTTTTTTACGTTTTATAAAGTGATCATAATGACTACAGGAAGGTACTCAATTCGAGTATAAATGTAAGTGTTTAAAATGATAAAACGTGTCGAGTTACTGCTTAGGTTCGTGTTGGTACCTCAACTATAACAGTCGCTTGCTAACCTAGTTTAATGTAGTAGTCCCGTGCTTAGGCCAGTGGCGCTGCTAACATACCTTACAAAATACCCATTAGGCTAGTTTATTCTCTTTTGAGCCGCATTCGTGTATCTAAATAAGCAATTTATTATAATTAAATCAAGCACGCGGGATAAACATCACGCTCGTTCGATGTGTCGGTGATGAGGTGATGATTAAAATTACGATGGGGGGGGGGGGGAAGGGCCTGGGGCTGACACNAAGGTACTGGGGGGTGATTTTTCCTAAATGTTTTTCCCTTCTCCCTCCATGAATATAAAGGTATATTTCCTCTAAATTGTACCTACATCGCAAGTGTAGTTAAATGTGAACAGTCTGGAAGGCTAGTAAGGTTCAGTGATAATAATCTAAAAAGAAAGATATGAACGCTTGTAGGGTTATAAAGTGGTCGCTATGCTCTCAAAGACCAAAATTGGGGTCAAACCCCGCAAAAGTTTGGAAATCTCTGTCGTAACGTCATTTTAGTTTTTTTTAAGTATCAACAAATACAGAACGCCTTGTCCCGATATTTGTATTTAGCTGGTAAATAACACCCGCATTTTCTCTGTATTCCGTGCTTTTGTTCATCAGAAAAAAAACTTTCAAAACTTTTATTTTTGTTCCAAAATCATTTGTACTATCTAAAAGCCAAACTTTTTGGTTCAAAATAAACATCTATGGCTATCTCTAATATTTTATAACAATTAAAATGTCAAGAAAGGTCCACAGCATTGACTGTTTTTTTTTAAGTGTGTTGATGAAGAAATTATAAAGGGTTTCCCAACAAACAAACAAACAAAATTAAGAAATGTTATATAAAAAAAACTAGTATGTGGAATCTTAATTGCTACAGTCTTATTTTCATAGAAAGGTCGATATTATCAATACATATAAAATAACAATAGTAATATAGATAAATGTTGATATTGTGGACCAAAGATAGTATGTCAGTATTTTTTAAAAGGACCTTTCTATGAAAAGCACGCCGACCTCGGCAGTATTGGGGTTAAGCATTCGCCTCAGAACCTAATGCTCGTGGCTCCAAACCAGACCGGGGTCGACGGATTTATTTTGCGCGATAAAAATCCCTTGCACATCTTCCTTAGGAGGGGCAGTAAAGCCGTTGGTCCTAGTTGACTGTGGGAGGTAAAAGAACCCTGGAAGTTATGTGAAAATATCTTTCCCGGCAAAATTAGCAGGTCCTTTCGCGCTCGCTTATAGAAGTTCAAGTGTGCTGATACAATAAGTTGGTTGATAAAGTGCACGCTAAATACCCAAAACAAATTAAATTAATAGCGAAGTATGAAGTCTTTCATTATTATAATAATATCGCGGGTCTGGACTACATCACCCGTAACCCGGTAGTGACAGGATTAGCCATTGTTAATGTACCATTGTTGGGGGAACGCCCGAATGTACTAACCGTACCTCGTTTCCATATCCCGATGAGGGCAATAGCGAGTGTGAGGGTGTGGAGCCAGTGGAAACACTCGTACAGCCTAGCTTAAACCTAACGTATCAAACCCTGGTGAACGTTTAGCAAACTCCCTTCTAAGAAAAAACACCCAAGGTACCAGTCGGGAATCGAAACCGGGACCCCTAGTCTCGTAGCCAGATGCGCTGACCACTGCACCACGGAGTCAGTTGTCAGTTTTAATTGAAAACCCGTTATTTGAATACTGCAAACTTATGTTGCCGTAAGGGCGGAAATTAAAATATTACAATTGTATTTACATTCTTGTTCCATTTATTTAATGGTGCGAAAGGAAAGTACTCAGTTATCCACGAGGAGGTATTGTTAGAAGCGTGTGCTAGATTTGAGTGAGTTGCAATGAGAGCTGGTGAAGGGTTGTATACTGACTGCAATGGAAGTCGTGCTCGGACATCGAGGCGAGGGACTTCCCCTGCATGGCTATAGGATACTGACAGGTGGCGGCCGCTTGGGTTGTCTTCTGTTTAGCCTGGAGCATCTTAACCAGCCACACCATTTCACAGTCGCACACCAGAGCGTTACTGTCCAGACGTCTGTAACACACACCGTCATTACTATGGAGCTATTGACTCATCTCACAGCTCTCCCACCCTCATTACTAGCTATCTGGGGGTCATGGACCTACTGACTGTCATATTCTGCTTGACCTGTAGCATCTTAATAAATATTTCCATAATTTTTTACCCACATCATTTTGAACCTAGGGAAAGGCTGGTAAATTTATTTAAAATTCATCTTTCTAATTAAAGGAATTTATTTAATACACTTGTAGCTATTATATCACACTAATAAAACCAGAGTTTATTGTTTCCTAGTCCCAAACGTAACTGTGTACACCAAATAATAATTTAAAATATTTCTTGGTGTGGATATATATTCAAATAAGAAAACACAATTCAAAAGCTTGATTCACACTAGTTCACCGAAAATATAGAGTAGAAACGTAATCAGGTGGCGATCTCTAAGCCAATCACAAGTTTTCAGAATCATCGGTGTTGTCCGGCGTGACTTGAAATAACTTCAGCTTTCCTTTTACGGTGTGACATCAGCTTGGGAGACTCAATCAGAGTTTAAAACCAACCTACTCAATCGGTGAGTATGTACCTACAAATCGAGATACTAGCAGACAGCTGCATCTAATGTTGTGAAATAACTCGTTAAATGAGAAGCACGTGTTTCTTTCTTGTTCTGTGTTAATTTGTTTCACTACACAACACAAAAATTAGAACACACCCAGTGTGATAATAATCTTAAGAAACATGACTATTCACTTACTTATTCTATAACATAAGGGATTCAATAGTTAATTGCCTCACTGGCAAAAGTGTCACCTATCCCTATCTTGAGCTAGTTCTATCCAGTCCACCTCATTACACCCCATACCTATCTCGAGCTAGTTCTATCCAGTCCACCTCATAACATCATATCCCTATCTTAAGCTAGTTCTATCCAGTCCACCTCATTACACCCCATACCTATCTCGAGCTAGTTCTATCCAGTACACTTCATTACATCTTATCTCTATCTCGAGCTAGTTCTATCCAGTCCACCTCATTACATCATATCCCTATCTTAAGCTAGTTCTATCCAGTCCACCTCATTACACCACATTCCTATCTCGAGCTAGTTCTATCCAGTCCACCTCATTACATCATATCCCTATCTTAAGCTAGTTCTATCCAGTTAACCTTATTACACCATATCCCTATCTTAAACTAGTTCTATCCAGTCCACCTTATTACACCCTATCCCTATCTCGAGCTAGTTATATCCAGTCCACCTCATTACACCATATCCCTAACTTAAGCTAGTTATATCCAGTCCACCTCATTACACCACATTCCTATCTCGAACAAGTTCTATCCAGTCCACCTCATTACACCATATCCTTATCTCGAGCTAGTTCTATCCAGTCCACCTTATTACACCCCATATCTATCTCGAAATAGTTCTATCCAATCCACCTCATTACACCATATCCCCATCTTAAGCAGGTTCTATCCAGTCCACCTCATTACACCCCATACCTATCTTGAGCTAGTTCTATCCAATCCACCTCATTACACCCCATTCCTATCTCGTGCTAGTTCTATCCAGTCCACCTTATTACACCCTATCCCTATCTTGAGCTGGTTCTATCCAGTCCACCTTATTACACCACATTCCTATCTCGAGCTAGTTCTATCCAGTCCACCTTATTACACCCTATCCCTATCTTGAGCTAGTTCTATCCAGTCCACCTTATTACACCCTATCCCATATCTTGAGCTGGTTATATCCAGTCCACCTTATCACACCACATTCCTATCTCGAGCTAGTTCTATCCAGTCCACCTTATTACACCCTATCCCTATCTTGAGCTGATTATATCCACAAGTAAATACAATCTGTCAGTCACCAGCTGGAGCTATTTCCTGGGGCAACACACGTTTCTTCTATTGTGTGAAACAGAAGCTGCTCTCAATTTTCAGATAACGTGTGAATCGACTTTTAGTCTGCTAAGTTTACGTATTTTGGTCAAAAGGGGTAAAAGTACTTACAATCGTTTCAACGACTCCATGTTCTTGAAAGCCCCAGATGGTATCCGCTGGAGTTTGTTGTTGTGCAGGAATCTGGTTACAAGAAATGCAACAATTAGCAACTTCGTCCGACATCTGTCAGTGTGTCCATCTCACACCCGATTAACCGGGATATAAGATACAAGAATACGCTCTAACCAGAAGTCGCAATAAGACGCGATTTTTTGTATTATTCACTTAAACAGTGGAACCTGCTTATGTGACCACGGGGTTTAAGGCGTCATTCTTGCAGTAGACTAGCCTGCCAATAATGAGGTGATAGGGTTCGAATCCCGGTCGGATGTGCTGAGGTGTGGTTTTTATTAAATTGTTTTCGATTCTCCTTCCACACAAATTGTGAGTACAGTTCTTTTAAACCTTCCTCATTCCTAAATAATTAGCATAATCAGTAAATATACGGATTAACTGAACAGGTATTAAGACGCGGTGATAAAATAATGTAAAATTAGGATAAATTTAATAATTATTTCATTATTTTTAAAACATTTTGCTGTATGTTTTAAAACTAATTGTTTCATTGTTTCAATTCCCCTCTTTTCTAATTATTAATTCAGGCTACCAATCCGACACAGCTCAGCTCATAGTGTGTCTATCTACTGAGCTAGGGGTCGCAGGTTTGATTCCCAACATGGCCGAAAAATTTATCATTGATGAAAATATGGGTTTACCCTTCCACATTGATAAATTACTAGCCGAGGACTGGATGTTGTGCCTGTCCTAGTCTTAAGTTAGATTATAAGACCTATGAAGCTATGACAGGCCTAGAAAGCTGTAGGGGAAAATAGTGATGGATGTAAAAAAAAACTTCACCCGCCTCGGTGGCCTAGTTGGATAACGCGTTAGTTTCGTGTTGAGCTAGACTGCCGAGGAAGGGAAGATTGAGGTTTGAATGTGGCTCGGGGGAGCTGGTCCCTCCCCCAAAAAGGGGTTTTCCCTCTCCCTCCACGCAAATGCGGGTTCAATTTCTCTATATTAAACCTTGCCTATTCCTAACTCATTAAGGTAAATAGTACTTAAGCGTACAACCCGAACGGTAGTAAGACGTGGTGATAAATAAATAAAACTTCCGCCTACCACACCTCAATACATCTGGTTCGAGATGTATTATATACCCAAACTACGAGTTATCCGTGAGGTGAGACAGGCTCTTAACTGACGTTGATGAAAACATATACCTATTATAATCACGCCTATACTTCACCATAATTATTATAAATGTCCATAAATGGTGTATCTAAACGTTATTAATCACCCATAAATCTAGGATTCAAATATAAATAAAATACTGTCACATTAAATTGTTGTTTGCAAGGTGTAAAATAAGAAACGAGTTCTTAGCCGGAAAGGCCATTATATAAAACAATTAAATTTCTATCTTCTTTCTTTTCAGTCTTCCATCATCTGTTCCCATTATTTGGGAGATTTTGAATTATTTTTTTACATAAATTACATTATTTTAGAGTTTTTTTTACACCAATTACATATATTTCTTGGTCACTAGGTAATTATTTGTATTTTCTATTAGATTTTCTAGAAACCCATTCTATTGAGTATTTGAATATTCTTTTCTTATAAAAAAAGTTAAAAAAATTAACGTGTTGTCATAATTTTTACTCGTGCTCTGAGATTCGAACCAATTCGTTTTGGAGGTTATCGATCTTTTTGTCTCATAGCTGAGTTTCCTGAAGATAGCACATCAATATTTCAGAGCATATTTTAGTAAAACAAGGAACCCCAAAACTTTAACTACATTTATATCACACCATTATGGACTTTCTCAAGACTAAACCAAGTGTACAGGTACGGTCATAAAAACTGGCTGGTAGGTTCATTCAAAGTAAATGTATTTCCAGCTAGTTTATATGTGTCCCTGGTGCTCACACCAGAAGGTAACCGTCTTACCTTTACGGATTACACTATGGTGTCACTTATAATAAAGGGCCATGGTGAAATCCATCAAGGTAAGTCTGTTAACTTTCAGGATAAGCGAAGTATGTCAATTATCTATTGAATAAACACGTTACGTTTTTCTTCATATTTACACTGCCGTTCATTCTATAATATAATAATTTACTATATGTGAGTATGCATACCAATCCAAAATATATGCACTAATAGAACTAAACTAATTATAAAGCATTAAAATTAGTATGTCAGTCAAATTAGACATTGAAACCACAGTGTGAGTTAGAGATTGTCCAAACACCGCATTGTTAAATTTTTGGTGTGAATAGTTAAATTTGCTTCATAAGACATTTTTATAAATATTATTTACAAATGCTTTGTTACAAGAGAAAAGCCTTAATTTGGCAAACTCAATATATTAGTTTAGAAAATAATTAATTGTTATACATCAAGAGGTTTTACTTTAAATTAAGTTGGGGGTGGACGATCACTTGAGTTAAGGTATGTATTTTTAAAGTTTTATAAAAAAACTATTTTTGGCCGAAATAAAATAGAGTTTAATTATCTTCGCAAGGTGATAGCAACAGTTGTTGAATATCTTGTGATGAGCATAGCGGCATTAGATGAGAAACTTTTTAAATGAAGAGGAAAAGTTGATGTTAAGTTCCAGGACACCCTTGACAAATATTCAACAACTGTTTATATCACCATGTGAAGAAAATTAAACTCTGTGTTTCTACTGGAGAAATAGTGTATTTATTTTATCCAAAAATATGTTTTGTTATGAAAACTGATAAAAATGTGGACCTTGACACAAGTCACCTTCCATCACCACCTTGAAGATAAAAATTTAGGCCTTACCTAATTAATAATAAGATAAAATTTAATAGTAATATTGAAAAATATTTTTCTACAGGATATCTACCAGTGGAGAAAGTCATGCTTTCAGGTCATGAATTTTTGTGAGTCAATCTTATGTTTCAGGAAAGAAGAGTATTTTTTGTTTTATTCTTTGATAAATATTATCTTAAAATTTACAAATCCTCCCCAAATATTACATAGCCCAGAAATGAGAAAACCCTAGAAATCAAAATGTATGAAATTTTGAATGGAAATTTAAGTCTGAGGGGATAGCTTATAATAGCTCTTTTTTATGTATTTATGTAAAGGTAATGAAAAAGTAATGAAATATGGTTCATATAATTTGGTAGACACCCTGGCATAGTTATTATAACTAGGGTGACCATACGTACTGTTTTTTTTACGGGATATTGCTGTTTTATAGGGGTGAGGTCCTGTTGCGCATAAAAGTGATCGTACACACACATATGTAGTGGTTTTTAAACAACTATTTATAAAAGGACCTTTTTTTTTCAAGTTACAGAAAATAATGTTTCGAATTGAACAGCGCTATCACAAGAAAATTCACCTTTGAGTTTTATTTTTTCGAGAAGTTGTATTTACAAGTTTTATTTACCAAATGGGTGACCTGGTGGTCTAGGGGTAAGGTGTCGGACTTCTGTGCTGGGGTCCGGGGTTCAATCCTCGGTCCCGGCACAGATTTATACTGATTCCCAAACCCTTCCTTCACCTCTAACAAGACGTGTATTAATCACTACTTGTGAATGTGTGGAATACCAGGCCTCCACCGTGGTCCGGATCCCACGTTAAACTGTAGGTCCTCAATTTCATTTCCCAATCACCCTACCATTACACATTAGCGTAAGTGCGTATAGCCCGAACGGGCAGTAAGACGCGGTGATAATAATAATAATTTACCGAATGGAGGTTTTTGGTAGGAATAAAAGACCTTTCAAACCGAACTTAAAACAAGAATCGGTGTATGTGTACGTTTTAGTGTTTTGTTACATACGTTTCTTGACATTACCTATTATTTGTTCCCAAAGTTGTTTTGCTATTGATGCTATGTACTCTTAGAACTTTTGTAGTGAAATAGTTTGAAGTGATTAACAACCAAAATCCTAATTTATTTATAATACCGGTAATCATAAAAGTAAAAAAAAGTTAAAATATATGTATGTATCTGTATGAACAGAGTTTTGTTTAAAATATTAATACAGTAAAACTTATTTGTTCCTTGAAATCCACGATGAAACTCATGTTTGAATTAATGTGACTCAGTGTTACCTTGTATTAGCAATGGAAAGGGAGATTTAATGTTTAAATATTATTATTAGTTATTAGCACTGAGTCTTACTACCCGTTCGGGTTATACGCACTTACGCTAATATGTAATGGTAGGGTGATTGTGAGATGAAATGGAGGACCTACAGTTTAACGTGAGATCCGAACCACGGTGGAGGCCTGACATTCGACACATTCACAAGTTGTGATTAATACACGTCTTGTCAGAGGTGAAGGAAGGGTTTGGTAATTAAATAAATCTGTGCCGGAACCAAGGATTGAACCCCGGACTTCCAGCACAGAAGTCTGACACCTTACCCCTAGACCGCCAGGTCACCTTAATGTTTAGAATAGTTCTGTGTTTCAACTATATTTTGTTTCTCTCCGTCTATTAGTTTGTAACAAAAACAATTTACATGGTATTAAATCACGAACAAAGCCATATTTGAATGTTAGATACCGTAACTTATTCGAACCTAAGACTCCAAAACACAGATTTTTAGTTCAAATAACAGCTCTGATTGATAAAATGGAAGTCTGTGTAAATCAACGTTTTTATTATTTAATTAATGCGTGTTTTGTTACTTCAAGATAAATACTAAATTAATTCTATAAATAGAACTATGAAGAATATTTGTGAAACACTAAATATCCTAATTTGTGGAAACAATACTCGGACTTGGCTTTCTAATGGCACAAACACTTTTTAAAAATTGTCTACGTTTTAATCCTTAACAGAGGAGATTTTAAACTTAGGCTAAATGTTATTTATGAATGATTAGTTAAAATAGAGTTTGATTTAAGTAATTTTTTACCCGGTTTTTGGGGTCATAGCTAAATACAAAAATTGAGAAAAAACTTAGTTTGTTAATTAATCTTAACAAAAGTTTAAAAATAAGTTTCTAGATTTTTTAACGTGTTTTTTTAGCAACATCAAACGGCCAACGCTCCAAACTATATAATATTTGACAACGTGTATAACTATTATTTTGGTTTGGATTTAGTTTTATATTTAACTCAATAAACCACAAAAAGGACAAACAAACTAAACAAACGATTAAAAAGCCAACCAACATAAAGGCCTCTAGAATATGTACTAAAGAAGTTACCCATTTCACTTCACGGACATACCACGTGCAAACCGAAAGAGAGAAATAAATGTTAAGATTTTTTTTGTGTGATAAAGAAAAAGAATTGTTTCTTGTCCTTACTTACAGCCGATCAAGGTTCCTTAAATCGTTAAATACCCCTGGGCCTAATTTGTCAATCTTGTTGAAATGGAGGTATCTGTAATAACATCGTGTGGTTAACAATACATCTGTTGGTACCTCTCCTTCACACAGGGGGCAGTGCGTGCGAGCTAAGTTGAGAGTGGATGGGAACAGAACTAGTGACCTCCCATGCAGACAATATCAAGCTCTTATCTCTGAATTGGATCAATTTTATACAAGAAACGATAGAGACAGCTGTGGTGCGTGTCTCAAAACGACGGTATGACACATGTCTCAAAGGAAGAACCGGTGATTTTGTCTCAAGAGGGAGTATATGACACATGCCTTAAAGGAATAACCTATGATCGTGTCTCTAAAGGGGAGTTTATGACACATGTCTCAAATGAGAGCATATGATTGTGTCTCTAAGGGGGAGTTTTTGACACATGTCTCAAAGGAGCACATATGATTGTGTCTCAAGGAGGATTTTATGACACATGTCTCAAAGGAGAGCATATGATTGTTTCTCAAGGGAGAATTTATGACACATGTCTCAAAGGAGAGCATATGATTGTGTCTCTAAGGGGGAGTTTATGACACATGTCTCAAAGGAGCGCATATAATTGTGTCTCTAAGGGGAGCTTATGACACATGTCTCAAATGAGAGCATATGATTGTGTCTCTAA
>CABEEJ010002155.1:0-23118 GCA_901482245.1 Timema douglasi
TACTGGCCAAATCTTCTCGCTCTCAGTTACGTCTGAAGGTGGTGCGCTGGGGTAGTAAGGAGCTACTGGCCAAATCTCCTCGCTCTAAGTTACGTCTGAAGGTGGTGCGCTGGGGTAGTAAGGAGCTACTGGCAATCTTAAGGCGTTGTGAACGAGAGAAAAGGACAGTTTTATCAGTTTTTATAGCCAAAACCTTTTTTTTAGCTAAATTAAATATTGCTCTAGTCAAAACATAGAGTTTTAGTTTTCTTCTCACGGTGATATCAACAATTGTTGAACATCTGTCATTTTAATAGTTACATTAGATGAGAATTTTTTTTAAATGAAGAGAAAAAGTTGTCATTAAATTCTATGACATCCTTTGACAGATATTCAACAACTGTTGATACCACCATGAGAATAAAATTAATTCTATGTTTCTACCGGCGAAATATTTTATTTCTTTCGACAAAAAAACTCGTTTTATATAAAAACTGCAAAAACACTTACCTTTTTTTGCGTCCCCTACATTCTCACCTTAACGAATCAGCGTTGAGAAGCTTTACTTATATTTAAGTGGAGATTGATCAAACGTAAACAAGAGAATGACAACTCTGTTTCCCAATAGCAGCCATGAAGTTGCTTCAGAGATGATATTCGGTGTAGCTCGGCCAAGAGACCGGTCTCTTTTTCTCTTTCCTTCCGATATCGTCACCGGCGAAGGCCTTGGCAGTGCGCATTCACCTTAGGAAGTAGGCCTTCCTCACCCTTCAGTGTCCGTTTTATCTCAACTACAGTAGCCCCGTGGCTTCTTTGGTGCTGACTCACAGCTCACAGCTGAGAACTGACAGTCAAAATTTAGGTATATACCTAAATTTTGACTGTCAGAAGTGACAGCTGCTAAACACATGTTTTTGCAGATCATATAGTTCGGCGTAGGGAATACATAATTTGGTCTGGTAGCTTTTCAAAGCCTGTCAGCTGTAAGTCAGCACCAAAGAAGCCACGGGGCTACTGTAGGTGGAGTAAGATGTATTATTCTTGTTAATTTAAACCAAGGTAGCTCCACTACAAATAGTGAGTGACCAATGATTGTGAACGTTTTCATAGAAAGCAACAATTTTCAAACTTATTCAACTCACGGCACACTGAACAAGGTGCGTCAAGGCACACTATCAGTTTTATTGCAAAATGAAGATTTTATGGATGAAAATAAAAGTATACAGGTTGTGTTTTTAAAGTTCAATAAAAGCTAAAACTTTTGTAATAATTGTGTTATTTTTAAAAATAGTTATCATGGATATTTTTTAAATTTCTTACTCCTCTAATTTTTGTTTTGGTTTATATTCCCTCAAACTTTTGGGGCACACCTGTTGTAAAACGCTGATGTAGAGCCACATCAGATACACAACATGTGTTTTTTTTTGCTCGGGCTCCCTTTTTAACGGATTGTGTCAATTTTTAAGGATTTTAGAGGTATAAAACGGATCACAGACAATTTTTGAGTGATTCACAGGATATTCTTTTACTTGGGGGGGTGGTAGGTGGGAGGAAGCGATCAATATTAACTATCACGATTAATATTCCTAGCTATTACGATATGATTCTTAAATATCAGGTACAACGTATCGATTATTTAATTCCAACCTTTAAAAGTGAGCTTTTTCGTTCCAAACAAGGCAACTAAAATATTTTACTTAAGTAACTAGAATATTTTCTTACTTTATCTATGGCGTTGGGAACTCGAAAGTCCATTGCCACAGTTACAAAAGTACACCATCTATTCTTGTTTTGAGCTAGTTCTATCCAGTCCATCTCATTACATCCTATTCATATTTTGAGCTAGTTCTATCCTGCCCCCCCCCCCCCCCTTAAAGCTTACCTCTTTCCGGTCCATTCTAAATTTTNCCCCCTCGTTAAAGCTTACCTCTTTCAGGTCCATTCTAAATTTTATTCTCACATCTGTGTTTAGGCCTTCCCATTGTGTGTGTTAGTCAATACCCTTGAACCTAGATTCTCCCATTCGCTTTGCATTTCCTGTTCACCGTAATCTACAAATATCTTCCAATCCCTATTCTATTCACACACACACACACCCACACACAAAAAAAAAGCTATGTTGAGTGAAAGCAAAATAATAGTAAGGTTATGTGAGTTTATCAAGGTCTTGGAGCAAATAATCGAGGTAACGAAACTTAGCTCGATTGTCGATTCGTTCGATACCATATCGGTCGTTACCCGTTGTAATTGAGAGTATTATTATTGAGTTTGATATTTCTAGGCTAAAAGCGTTTAGAAACGCGTTCTATTTCTATCCCTCCCCTCCTCTTATTATAAACGTAGACTGTTTAAAGATGAAATGAAAAAAAAAAGAGTTATTTATTAACGTTTCAGTTTATTTTAATAAAACCTGAATATACCAAAGTAGTAAAAATGCCAAGTTTCATGCGTGATTTAGGAAATGGTCACGTTGATGTTTGTTAATTACATGATTTTACATTATTTATTTATTCCAGGAACACGATTTCTGGAGCACATGGGCAGTAGCCCCGCAGTTTATGGCAAAGTCCTCTTTAATATGTTAGGCGACCTGGCGTTCTAGGGGTAAGGTGTCAGACTTCTGTGCTGAGTGTCCGGGGTTCAATCCTCGGTCCCGGCACAGATGTATCTGATTGCCAAACACTTCCTTCGCCTCTGACAAGACGTGTAATAATCACAACTCGTGCATGTGGGGAATGCCAGGCCTCCACCGTGGTTCGGATTCCACGTTAAACTGTAGGTCCTCCATTTCATCTCACAATCACCCTAACACCCTACCATTACACATTAGCGTAAGTGTGTATAACCCGAACGGGTTGTAAGACGCGGTGCTAATAATAATAATAATAATAATAACATAGATTTGTTTAAATAAAGCTCCGTGGCTTGAGCCCGTAATCAAGCTATACCGACCTAGCGGCCGCCGCCGCTGCCCTTAGCGATGATATTGCTAGCATTTGCGGATAGAAGGATGTGATGTTTTTCGACACAACGAACCCTCCGGTTTCAATTTTCTAGACCGGAGCCACTACCTAATTATTCCAAGTAACTAATTTTCTCTTCAAGAGGCCGAGTTCGATCCCGTTACTGACCCAATCCTTAGCGGAAAAATTCTGTAAGCGCCGGGGACTGAACCCGGGAGTTCTGGATTTGTAGCCAGGCACTCTAGAACACAATAGTCGGTCAATTTGTTTAAATAGTTTACTTATTTCCGAGATTTCAGTCATTTCACATAAGCATATTTTCTTTGCTTCATTTATACGGACAGAAGTGCTGCAAAATCAACCCCATCGTGTGAAGTAGAAATTTTGTTAGTTAATTATTTCACGTTATTAAAAACAATATGTCTGTAATGAGATTAATCACGTGGCTATGTCATGTTTTTGGCCGACATCGGAATGTATCGGGGTTCGAATCCCGATCTCACTCTCATAGTCCAACCGGAGTGTTACGCCTATTCCGTGCGACCAACGAAGCAGGTTATTTTATTTAACATATACGCTTTGGTTTAGGTAGTGTTTCTGCAACGATGTATATTATTTCGTTTCACGAATCGTACCCGTTTTTAGTCATGCTCTATTTTAAGATAAAAGCGAGAGAAAGTCTGTACGGTATACCGTACCGTTTTGTTTTTAAAATGTTGATATACATTGAGAGACTGACGTACTAAGCCGAGTAAATAACTGTTATTCTCTATGAATATATTGTACTCTTAATTATTGTATTAATTTTTCTGTCTAAACTTTAGCACCAAGAAAAAATATCATCTTAAGAAAGGAGAAATTATTTGAGATTTTCCAAACATTAAGAGAAATCTTTAGACTGTAGTAACGATAAGAACATGGAGGGAGGGAGGTATACTGTTCACAGAACTACTAGTAAGACTCTAGTAACTATAATAACATGGAGGGAGTGAGGTCTATTGTTCACAGAACTACTAGTAAGACTGTAGTAACGATAATAACATGGAGGGAGTGAGGTCTACTGTTAACAGAACCACTAGTTTTTAAGTCATGTGCTCATATAATTATTCGGTTCAAAAAACGTACATTTAATACAAGTAAATAAAATAGCACTATATACCAAGTAGTTTCTAAACATACTTTCTCTCAACTATTTAAATAGTTCCTAATGCATTACAAAGAGATAGGCGCGGCTATTTTCTGCAACGGTCACGCTATTTCTCACATACCTAATATAATTGGTGTCGTTTCCTATAGGGTAACTATTAATTTAGACCGTGAGGTAACGGACGAATTAAATATAATTGGGCTCCATGCAACTGAAAACTAAGGCGCTCTGGCAACAGTTGTTCGCAAATGTCACTTTGTACATTCGTGCGTCGAAGGTGACCTGGCAGCCTAGGGGGAAGGTGTCAGACTTCTATTCTGGCGGCTGGGGTTCAATCCTCGGTCCCGGCACAGATTTATCTGATTACCAAACCCTTCCTTCACCTGTGACAAGACATCTTGTGAATGTGGGGAATGCCAGGCCTCCATCGTGGTTCTGATTCCACGTTAAACTGTAGGTCCTCCATTTCATCTCACAATCACCCTACCATTACACATTAGCGTAAGTGCGTATAACCCGAACGGGTAGTAAGACGCGGTTCTAATAATAATAATAGTTCGTGCGTCGAATGAGGCGTGTTTGTCGGTCTCAAACTCTCACGTTCGTCAGGGGAACTGTTGAGGGGTAATACGTCCGCAAAAAAATAAACAGCCTTGTGTACATTATTAATTTATTAATGAACCAATTTGTTATAATTTATTAAAAGTTTTATATTAATTTTAAAAAATATTTGTAATTTCAATATAAAGATTGTATTTTTTATGCACCGCGTGTAACTACCAGTCTGGACTATCCGCATATTAACACTAAGTAATAATGATAACGTTATCATTTCTAGTAAATATACCCGAATCGTCGGGAAGGTGTAGGGAGAATTTTTTTTTGAAAAAATCCTCGGTGTAGCTGAAACGTAGCCCCAACCTCCTCATCAGCTTACAACCAGACCAAACGAGATTGACGCCTTACTTATTTCATGCACCACATTGATCCTCGTACCAAGGATATTAACGACTTAATATAAGAGATAAGGATTTGAGAAGGGTTTTGAGTAAATGCATCCACATTAGCGTGGATAGAGGATCCGAAAAAAAAACCTCTAATAGTGCACAGGGCCGAGTATTGAAGAGTGACCTCCTAGTCACCCTTCCATACAATCAAGACTCATTGTAAAGCCACCTTAACAAGCAGTCAGCGGGCTCTCGCTCTTTACTCACGCAAGCAGACGTACCAAAGAACAATGACCGCCTCTTGTCAGTCTCATTGGAGTTTTTTCCTCATCTTCCTTTCACCTGGAATGACTGTCGCTTTACCCTGTGCTTCTTATTCGTGATTCACTTTTTTAACCGGAATGATACCAAAATGGATTTCGCCAATACTTTCACAAATATGACCGTCCAAGTTCCGGGTTTAGACTTAAGATAACTTACCTGAATGATATGTTGTTACCCGTTTCGGTAACCGCGTGGTCTAACGCGCTACCCTCGCAGTAGACAAGAAAATCGAGGTTAGAACCGTGGTCGGGCGTAGGCCACTGATGACGGTTTTCTACTCTCTTCCTTCGCGCAAATACGGGTACACTTCCTATCAATATAACCTTCCTTATCCCTAAAACAAATATCGTAATTAGTATATTAGCTTATAACCCGAACGGGTAGTAAGACGCGGTGCTAGGAAAATAAAGTATATTGTGGGCTAGCTAACCTAACCTAACCTAACATAACCCAACCTATAGTAGCCCCATGGCTTCTTTGGTGCTGACTCACAGCTCACAGCTGACTTCTGACAGTCAACATCTAGGTATATACCTAAATTTCGACTGTCTGAAGTGACAGCTGTTAAACACATGTTTTTGCAGATCATATGGTTCGGCGTAGGGATACATAATTCGGTCTGGTAACTTTTCAAAGCCACCAGCTCTCAGCTGTGAGCTGTCAGTCGGCACCAAAGAAGTCATGGGCTTACTGTAGCATCCAATATGGACCTATTCGAGTTTTCAGACCCTTGTCTCAGACGAGGATGGAAATTTTCCACCTGAAATGTGGGCCAATGAGGAAAAAGAACGTGCCTGTGAGAGGTGGTAAAAGAAACTTAAACCGACCAATTTATAAATATATCACGTTCTTATTTGTGTTTCTGCAATAACTCTATTTTCCTCTAAAAATAGAGTGTGACGAGTTGATGGGAATTCTAATATAGTCCAGTGTCGGGAGCCGATGGTTATCAGTTCCAACATAGATCTCTTATCAGCCCAAAGTCCTGCATGGAGACAACCCTTTCCCCCCCTAGAATTGTACACACGTTTAAACATAAATTTGGAAGAAACGCCTTCAGGTTGAATTGAAAGTGACGCGAGAAAAGATTGGCGTTTCTTGCAGTTTTAGTTATAGCAAACTTTTTTTTCTCGTCAAAATAAATCGAATATTGTTCCGTTAGAAGCGTAACAGCTTAATTTACTTCCCATGATGATATCAACAGTTGTTGAATATCTGTCATGAGCAAACTTTTTAAATCAAGTGTAAAGGTTGTTATTAAATTTAAATTACAAGATAGCCTGGACAGATTAAAACTCTTGTTTCTTCTGGAAAAATATTTGATTAATTTTGAAAAAAAAAAGTTTATTCTATAAAATCGAAAAATTACCACACCTCGCCTCGTGTTAATTACGAGCCCGTCTCGCGGCTGGTTAGCATCCGAGTAAGGTATCCCACATTCTTCGCTCGGCAACAGCAAAATTTAATTCAGTGAGAGAGTTTTGCCAATTTAAAGTAAATATTCTTTGAACTTGATAATTTGACTACGAATTCGACAAAGACCACAATGGTGAATTTATTGCCGAAAAAAAAATCACACCGGGGAATAACTTGTGGAAAACCACACTGGTGAATCTCGTGTGGAAAACCGCACTGGTGAATCTCGTGTGGAAAACCGCACTGATGAATCTCGTGTGGAAAACCGCACTGATGAATCTCGTGTGGAAAACCGCACTGATGAATCTCGTGTGGAAAACCGCACTGATGAATCTCGTGTGGAAAACCGCACTGATGAATCTCGTGTGGAAAACCGCACTGATGAATCTCGTGTGGAAAACCGCACTGATGAATCTCGTGTGGAAAACCGCACTGATGAATCTCGTGTGGAAAACCGCACTGATGAATCTCGTGTGGAAAACCGCACTGATGAATCTCGTGTGGAAAACCGCACTGATGAATCTCGTGTGGAAAACCGCACTGATGAATCTCGTGTGGAAAACCGCACTGATGAATCTCGTGTGGAAAACCGCACTGATGAATCTCGTGTGGAAAACCGCACTGATGAATCTCGTGTGGAAAACCGCACTGATGAATCTCGTGTGGAAAACCGCACTGATGAATCTCGTGTGGAAAACCGCACTGGTGAATCTCGTGTGGAAAACCGCACTGGTGAATCTCGTGTGGAAAACCGCACTGGTGAATCTCGTGTGGAAAACCACACTGGTGAATCTCGTGTGGAAAACCACACTGATGCAGCTCGTGTGGAAAAACTGGAGTTATGAATCTCATGTGGCAAAAAACCACAGTGATGAATCTCATGTGGAAAAAACTACAGTGATGAATCTCATGGGGCAAAAAAAGACCGGTGATGAATCTCATGTGAAAAAAACCACAGTGAATAATCTCATGTGGAAGAACCACGTATATATGAATCACACGTGGAAGAACCACATATGTTAATCACATGTGGAAGAACCACGTATATATGAATCGCATGTGGAAGAACCACATATATATGAATCGCATGTGGAAGAGCCACATACATATGACTCACATGTGGAAAGCCAAATAGATGAATCATATGTGTAAAACCCACGACCGAGCGCACCCGACCGACATGAATCTCGACCTTCCCGTCACCTGCAATCAGACTTGGACTGCATAATCTCTGGTGTTGATGTATAATTTAAAAACAGTTTGTAAAAGTGGTTTCCTAACTTTAATTTAACAAATATATTATAACTTGTGACCTTTTTTCTGAACATTTGTCACTTTGAAGAGAAAAGGTCTACACCCATTGTACAGTTTATATTGATCAGGTTATTTTATCTTTTAGCAAGTTCCTTCCATAACTTGGGAAATGTTTGGACAGGTTAAGTCTGAGTTAATTCGCAAACCGGTTCACCTTGTAAACCTGATATCTGACATTAGAGAGTGGTCCACACACTCGTGTTATTAGGATTGTATAACACGAATATTTGTTTAGGGGGTACTCGCATTGCGGCGAGGTTGGAATAGCCTCAGCTTATGCCAAGATCACAATTAACTTAACGTTCATTTATGCCGGGATAACGATCAACTTAACGTTAACTAAACCTAACTTAACATTAAGGATCTCCTCACGTGTTTATATAGAAACGATCACGATGCAGTTAACTTAACGTAAGATATGTCCTGGGAGTTCTTTAACTTTAAGTGAACGTTACTTGAAGGGTATCACCTGATCTAGCCAGCCAATCATTATGCGAGTGACTTCAACAGGGCTATTTATTTAGTAATTCATTTGTTGGTTTTTTAAGACCAAGATATACTTTTTTTTAGCTTTAGTTCTAGTGATCAGACATTGAAACAAAGTAATTAAACTAAATTAGTAAAGCTAATTTTATCAAAAAAGTTTAATAATACATATTTATTATATCGATTGAGAACTGTAAACGTTCACATATCACTTTACAACTAGTACAAATCACAGATCATAATCGAGAACGTAAATATTTGGTTCGAGTTGTTAAGTTATGTGAATCGTGGATCACACATCTGTTTCCTTAAGCTAAGTTAACTTTAAGTGAACGTTACGTTAATTTGATCGCGATCCCGGCATTAATGTTCAAATGATTCAACGTAACGTAAACGCTATTCTCGTGTTTTTTTAAATGGAATTAATTACGATGCATTTAACTTAAAACGTTCACTTAGCTGTTGTAATGCCGGGATCACAATTAACTTAACGTCCACGTAACATAAAATTCACTTAAAGTAATGCAACTAGTGTGCGATCAGTATTCACGTGACTTGACGAAACAACTTGACCAAAACACTGACAGTGAATTTGGACTGTTTGTTCACTAAAATGGCCACCGAGCAATTATGACTGATTATTAGCACCGCGTCTTACTAACCGTTCGGGTTATACGCTCTTACACTAATGTGTAATGGAAGGGTGATTGTAAGATGAAATGGAGGACCTACAGTTTAACGTGGGATCCGAACCACGTAGGAGGCCTGGCATTCCCCACATTCACAAGATGTCTTGTCAAAGGTGAAGGAAGGGTTTGGCGATCAGACAAATCTGTGCCGGGACCGAGGGTTGAATCCCGGACCCCCAGCACAGAAGTCCGACGCTTTACCCCTAGACCGCCAGCTCACTTACTGGCAACAGAAGCTTTACTGTAAGTGTAACAAGAGATTGCAACGTTTTAAACTTCACAAGACGCGGACAATTATAGGCCTACCGAAGATGTCGTCTGCAACCCATAAACAAAGGAAGTACTAAATAGCCCTGTTGACGTGGCTTGCAACATGATTGGCCGGCTAGAACGAACACGTGGTATCGTTAATTAAACGTTTACGTAACGTGAGAGCTCTCTCCTGAACAACTATTTTAAATAATTTTTTTTAACACCGCGTCTTACTAACCATTTGTATTCTACACTAATATATATGCTAGTAGTTTTAAGGACTATGGAGGTTATATTTATAGGAAATGTACCCAAATTTGCGTGGAGGGAGAGTGAAAAACAGAGTTGGAAAAAAATCACCACCAGTGAATTCGACCTAGATTCGATCTTCAATCTCCCGGTCATCAGTAGTCTCGTCTACTGCGAGAGTGGAACGTTATACCACACGACCACCGAAGCAGGTACCTCTTATCATTAAAGTGATCATGATTCCTGAATCAGGGGGAGAACTTTATAAGGTTATGTAAACATAAGCTAAAAAAAAATACCACGTGTTCTAACAAGCCAATCATTTTGCGAGCCACGTCGGCAGGGCTATTTAGTACTTCGTTTGTTTATGGAATGCACACATCCTTGGTATAGTTTGTCCACGCCTCGAGAACTATTAAATGTCGGCGTAGCCTTTTGTTACACTTTATTCTATATACACAGTAAAATTTCTATGGCAAGTACTTGTAACCTAAACACTAATCAGTTATAAATGCGTGGGTCACGTTTTAGTGGACAAACACTATAAACTCGTTGTTTGTGTTATTCTCGAGTTGTTACGTCACGTTATATGAATCCTGATCACGCAACAGTCTCTTTGCGTTAAGTTGATCATGATACTGACATTACTCTAATAATTCAAAGTTTACAAAAATTGGGGTAGAATATAGGATCTAAATCCAAGAAGGGGTAAATCCGTCATTGTATTCGGCCGGGTATTAAACCCCATCCTCCCAGGGAACAGTAGAACTTACAAATGTTGAGTAGAGACTGTCGTTAATGCCATCATTAGGACCTAGATTTGGATTATGTGTCATCTCTTTCACAGAACTACTAGTAAGACTATAGTAACGATAATAACATGGAGGGAGGTCTACTGTTCACAGAACTACTAGTAAGACTATAGTAACGATAATAACATGGAGGGAGGTCTACTGTTCACAGAACTACTAGTAAGACTGTAGTAACAATAATAACATGGAGAGAGGTCTACTGTTCACAGAACTACTAGTAAGACTGTAGTAACAATAATAACATGGAGAGAGGAAGGTCCAAAGCGTTAAGCCTTCTGGTTTTTTCTGATTTGCATAACATTTTAGAGTATATAATCTTGAGGGTCACGCTGCATGCCACAAAAATAGATTAGAGCTGAATCGCTGATTGACCCATAAAGAGATTGTGAATCTACGTTTCCAAGGTTTCAATTTTTTTTGCTGCGGAGGCACATTTAACGTTGTTTGGACATTAGCACACGAAACGGTAAACATAGTAATAAAACATCAGGAACTATGTCCATAGTGGGAAATATTTATAACTATTTCTAAGTGGGCGTGTTAAATAGCTTAGTTTGTAAGTCTAATTGTAGTAGACGTTTATAAAATAAAGCTGCTTGTGACGCCATAATGGAATTAGCATGTCGAGATCCATGAATCTAGGAAAAGACCAAGAAATGATGTATGTGTATATGTGTGTGTGTGTGTAAGACGGGGGGAGGGGGGGGGGTTAGGGGAGGGATTGTTTTGGAGATTCAACTGTAACTATGAAACAAAAATCCTCGAAACTTTCTTCCCTCCATAGTAATAATATTAAAACATTTAACATTAAACACGCTAATGCGATATGGATAAGGATGTCAGAATTTCAGAGAAATACGTGTCTGCATCTACGTGAAAGGAAAGTAGGAGACAATTTAGGGAAAAGCAGCCTCAGTAAAAAAAAAATAACACAAAGGGGATTCGAGCCCCGATGAGATGAGTCTGATATTTAGCATACGTGCCTACATATGTGGGTTTGAACTGTATTAATATTTAAACTCCATTCATTATAAAGAGACCCGCCTCGGTGGCGTAGTTGGCTAACGCGCTAGTCGTGTTGAGCTCGACTGCTGAGGACGGGGAGATCGAGGTTCGAATTTCGGTCGAGTGAACTGGGGGTGGTATTTCCTCAATTGTTTTCCACTCTCCCTCCACGCAAATGCGAGTTCGCTTCCTCTAATCCAACCTTCCAAACTCTTAACCCATTAGCGTAAGCGGTGCTAAATAATAATAATTATAAATAGTGATTCAAATCTCATGGTAAAAAAAATTACAACTTTTAAAGGGTGATAAGTTAAGTACTTTTTGCATAATTAACTTTATCACCAGCTTCGATAGCCGCATGGTCTAAGGTGTCACACTCACAATAGATTAGACTGTCGTTGACGGTGAGATTAGGGTCCGAATCCCAGCCGGCTGATCTGAGGGAGGATTTTTAACCAAATGGTTTTTCACTATCCCTCCACGCAAATGCGGGAATACTTTTTCCTAATTAAACCTTCTTAGTTCATAACACATTGGCGTAATTAGTACACGCGTATAACCCAAACAGGTAGTTGTATTACGCGGTGCTAAAAAAGATAACTTGGGGCCGGCGACGTCAACGTTGGCAATGTATGCACCTGGAGAGTAGGCAAAACATGCAGCTAGCCCCGCGAATCAACACAAGCATCCGCACCCCTCCCTCCCCTGACACCCAGTATGGTGCTAGTGTGACAGCCTGGATTACCAACCCCTGTGACACCACCCCCTCCCCTGACACCCAGTATGGTGCTAGTGTGACAGCCTGGATTACCAACCCCTGTGACACCATCCCCTCCCCTGACACACAGTATGGTGCTAGTGTGACAGCCTGGATTACCAACCCCTGTGACACCATCCCCTCCCCTGACACACAGTATGGTGCTAGTGTGACAGCCTGGATTACCAACCCCTGTGACACCATCCCCTCCCCTGACACACAGTATGGTGCTAGTGTGACAGCCTGGATTACCAACCCCTGTGACACCATCCCCTCCCCTGACACACAGTATGGTGCTAGTGTGACAGCCTGGATTACCAACCCCTGTGACACCATCCCCTCCCCTGACACACAGTATGGTGCTAGTGTGACAGCCTGGATTACCAACCCCTGTGACACCATCCCCTCCCCTGACACACAGTATGGTGCTAGTGTGACAGCCTGGATTACCAACCCCTGTGACACCATCCCCTCCCCTGACACACAGTATGGTGCTAGTGTGACAGCCTGGATTACCAACCCCTGTGACACCATCCCCTCCCCTGACACACAGTATGGTGCTAGTGTGACAGCCTGGATGACCAACCCCTGTGCCCACCTTCCTCAACACCCCTCACATCTTTGAGTGGGTCAGACATTCGGGTGGTCCGTGGATATCTTTCTTTATAAAGACGTTCTGCTGTCATTGCGTGGCTTCCAATAAGAAGTGACTCCATTTCCTCAGTCGAGATGGAACTGAGCTCTCAATATCAGCCATTGTCAGGGCCAACAACCATATCTTTGAAATAATCAGCAAATCCTTTTGGATAGGCTACTTGTCAGACACTGTACCTAGTCATAATTTACACCAAACTCCTCTTGTTATGTATTGAAGGTCGATGAGTTGCCTACCTCCCAGGTGCATGCAGCCAATCACAAGTTCTTGCGTGGATATACTTGTCTTGTCACCCCCCTTAAACCTGTATCATGTTTTTACTCGGCGGTCTAAATCACCCTGTATAATCCAAACCAGGGTGTAGCATGTAGGGTGACCTGGCGGTCTAGGGGTAAGGTGTCAAGACTTCTGTGCTGAGTGTCCGGGGTTCAATCCTCGGTCCCGGCACAGATTTATCTTATTGCCAAACCCCCTTCCTTAACCTCTGACAAGACGTGTATTAACTACAACTTGTGACTGTGTGGAATGCCAGGCCTCCACTGTGGTTCGGATCCCACGTTAAACTGTAGGTCCTCCATTTTATCTCACAATCACCCTACCATTACACAATTAGCGTAAGTGCGTATAACCCGGACGTGTGGTAATACGCGGTGCTAATAATAATAATAATAATATAGCATGCCCTAGGTCAGTGTGATCAGACTGACGGCCCGCGGGCCACGCTCAATTAAAATGTGACCCTTATAGTAACCTGTAGGAAAAATTTAAAGGGAAAACCTCAGTGGCTAATGACTCAAATAAAATGATTTATTTAAAAAAAGTCAGGGAAGATTGAGGTTCGAATCCCAGTAGGATGTACTGGAAGTAGTTTTCCTTAAATGGTTTCCTCTACTCTCCCTTCAGGAAATTGCGGGAACACTTATTCTTATAATACTTAGCAGAGTTTCTTACTACCCGTTCGGGTTATACGCTTAAGTACTAATTACGCTAATGGGTAGGTTGAATACGCTTGTAAAGGTTGAATATTGAGGAAGTGGAACCGCATTTGCCTGTAGGAAGAGTGGAAAACCATTTAGGAAATATCCCCCCAGTTCACCCAATCGAGATTCGAACCTCGATCTCCCAGTCCTCAGCAGTCTAGCTCAACACGAATCTATCGCGTTAGCCAACTACGCCACCGAGGCGGGTCACTTATTCTAAATTCAATCTTCCTCCTCCCTAACTCATTAGAATATTCAGTACATGTGTGTATAACCGGAACAGTTAGTAAAATGCGGTGCTAAAAATACTACAATTGTCAAATCAGAAATTCTCTTTTTATAAATAAACCCTGCATCTTATATTACACGTTTTGGCTATCCGTATATATGATAAAATGGGGTAGAGATGAGAAAGGTTGACCTTACAAGGAAATCTGCCAGCATTTGTGTGGCGAGAGGGTTGTAAACCATTAAAAAAAACACCCTCAATACTTCCTACCAGTATTCGAACACCAGTCTCCCGACTCCCAGTCACTGGAGATCCATTCTAATTCAATACTTTTTAAACAATTCAAATTGCTATTATCTAAGTTACTATTAATCAAAAAACAATAAAATAGTATATTATTCGATATTAGATAAATTCCTTTCAGGTTTAATATAAATGAAAACTATTTTTTATTAGATCTCTCTATTAACATGATCCTATTAATCTTTAATCCTTTTCAAAGATGGACGTTTACCAGCCTTTTAATATATAAGAATAACCAAGTATGGTTATAAAATTTAAGAGTACGAACCCATAAGATGTCTTCGCGTACTCAAGTTTGAAAACCACTGTTTTAGATGATTTTTAATTGAGTAAAACTATTTTACGACAGAATTGTACTGCCGGGAATGTTATCATAATATATAACATATTTATCGAATTAAAGCCTAAAAACATAATAAACGGCACTAAAACAATATTCTGTAATATTTAACTAGTTAACAATAACACAGTGAAGTTTTAAGGTTAAAAATTGCAGACCAAATCAACATTCGAAAGTCAAATAGAACCTAACAATGCCAGGCATTACAAATATACTTTTAAAAGTGTGAAAGTATTCTAACCGATATAGTGAATTGTTGACACCTTACCTGTAAAATTGTCCAAAAGTTATGTATGATATTTACATGTGAATGTCTATGTGCAGTAATTTCAACATCAACCGCTTAAAAACGCACACCTCACACGCAACACACGAACTGCGAAACGAATAGTTGTTTTTTTGTTTTCGTAAGGCAACAATGCTCCGGAGAGGGACCAATCGCGAACGCGCGCCAAAAAGTATGAGACACCGAACCCGCTTGCTTCAACTGACAGCGGTCGACATACAACACAGGTACGAAATTATTCGTTCGATTTCCCCTCCCTTCCCCTTCGACAGATCCGTTTAGTTCGTAAGATCGGCGCTACCATTTGTTTGGCACTGACAGCAGGTTTCGACGACATGTTCAAGGCAATTGAGAGTTTAGGGAATGTAACAAATAGTGCAGTTTTTAAAACTGGTTTTTTTTTTGACAAAATAAATATATATTGCTCCAGTAGAAACATAAGAGTTTAATTTTCTTCCCATGGTGATATCAACAGTTCTTGAATAACTGTCAAGGGTGTTCTGGAATTTAAAAAGTTTTTCATCTAATGCCACTATGCTTATGGCAGATATTCAACAACTGTTGATGTCAACATGTGAAACATATTATTAGACTCTTATATTTTTACTCTAGCTATATTTAATTTACTTTAGACATAAAAAGTTTTGCTATAAAAACTACAAAGACAATTTTCTTTCAACACGTCCATTACACTCCCACCGTTAACCTATTCATTTTAGTGTTGCGTTGTATATCTAATAATTAGCGGTGCACTCAAAGGTGAGAATTAGTTATGGACTTGTAAATCACCAAGTAGGGGAAAACCATCCATCCTTCATTCAACTGGTCGGCGGTTAACTAACTATCTTTCGGGTGAGAGTCAAACGCAATGTGATGCCGGTATCTAGTTCACGTGATGTAACAATGACTGGCGGTGGAAAGAGGAGAACATTTTCTCTCCCCTCCTCCCCTTTTCTTCAAGAACCAGCCTGGCTGTAGGCTAACAAATTATCAACAAATCAGTTAAGTTGAGCTTATGTCATCATCACCAAAATAATGTTGTCTAAATACATATTTACGTATTTGTTTATTCCTAGTTTGCTTACGTGTATATTTACTTACTTATTAGTAATGTACTTTTTAATTACTATTATTATTAATGGATCAAAACACGATTTACAGACAAACTTAATCTAGTATGTCACACTTGGGAACTTAACACTTAATAACAATAATTTTTTTAAAAAAAGCCCTAGTAATAGGACGACCCCACATCAACAAATCAATTATTTGAGATTCTGGAAACGAAAAGGGGTGTCTTAGAATCATGAGGAGTAAAAGTTATAGTTAAATTAGGTGATGCCCATCAAATGTATTCAAAAACTATTGAAATTAATAGAGGCCTATTTAGTGTATGCATATAAACTCTCTTTGCCAGTGAGTTTTCTTTGCAAGTGGATGTAAACTAATGTAATTCCAGAGCCGTTTTTTGATAGGTCTTACCGTTTAGCCACAAGAGACCTCCAAAGAAAGGCCCGCGCCGACTTTAAAGTTTCTCCAAACATTTTAAATATTTTTTTAGGGGGTTAAAAATGTTTTTTTCTAACTTTCTGGAATTTTCCCATCAGTTACAGGATAGAATTTATAAGTTTGCCAAATTTAAAGTTTCTAGCTCATCTGGAAGTGGGTAAACATTAATGTCAATGAATGAGTGAGTCAGCCATGTGGCTTTATAGTAGTATTATATATATATTTTTTTGTTATGCCACCACGTCTTACTACCCATTCAGGTTGTTCGTATATATACTAATTATGCTAATGTGCTAGTGACGAGGAAGGTTGAATTTAAAGGAAGTGCATCCGAATTTGCTTGACGATATAGAGTGGAAAACTATCTAGGGAAAAACAACCTCAGTACACCCAACCGAGATTCGAACCTAGATCCCCTCATCATCGGCAGTATAGCTTAATACAGGATTAGCGCGTTAGCTCACGTGGACACTAAAGCAACACAACTTACAGACGAGCTTAACTCTAGAACAATCGCACAGCCGTCGATATTTTTTTCCATCGTGAAAAGGATCGTCACTTTTTCATCCTTGATACATTTTTCCGACCGTGCTGAGAATCGAACACGAGACGCTAGCTACCGACTAAGCTTAGGTGTCTTACTACTACTAGCTCGGTGATTGATTTCTTTAGTAAAAATATCGAGTACTATTATCTGAAGTAGCAGAAGTTCTTTTCTTCAAATAGAGAGAAAAAAAATTTGCTTAATTTCGTTTATTCCGACCAAGTTTTTAACAAATTTTAAAAACTTTTAGTAAAAAAAATTAAAAATTCCATCCTCGAAGAGGTGAACACGTCAGTGCACAGGGTCTATTTTATTTATTTATTTATTTCAAACCTCTGCGTGCAGTAGATATCGCGCAATATTCATGACAGGTAGACAAACAAACTCTTCATTTTATTAATATAGATAAATACAAAGTATGTTTAGTATGTAAGTTGCGTAACAGGATGTGCCGAAAATAATATTTGTTTTATCTGTTTTGTGGGCGTAGCGAAATATACTTCCAGCGAACGTTCTGTTAGGTTGAGTATTGAGACTTCCGTCCGTACAGCGACGCATATCAAAAGTATCTTACAATATACTATAGTCCCTACGTTTACTTACGATTGTGGATGTGTTTATAAGTGAAGGTCTAGTATTAAGGCCGGTTCACACAGAACTCTAAGCTATAAGGCATTCACGAGCTAAGTTTACCTGGATGACAGCTCGAAATGTTACTAGAAGTAATCCCTAATATATCACTACGCCAACAGCTGACATCTATCACTTTTTATGACTGTAATGAAAACATGGTAATATATTAATGTGATAGTTAACCACGGTAATTTAGGCCAATATTATTTATATATTTATTTGAGGACGGACACAAAGTTTATTTATAGTTTTATTCCCCTTAAAAAATATATTTACACCACTTTCACAAAAACTTCTAACGAACATAGCTTCAAAATGGCGACTGACGAATTTAAACCATATGATTGAACATAACGGTAAACAAGTTTTTTTACAATGATGCGGACACGCAGTTGATGAAAATATTTTATTCAGTTAAATATTTCAAAATACGATAAAATAATCATAAAATCATGTATTGTATGTAAAAAAATGACAACAATTTTCTCTTTTCCAAGTAAATACGATGCCTGTATTAAAAGGTATTGATGTATGCACTATATTACACAAAATCAGTAACGTTCCAAAACGAAAAATAAGTACTTTTAATTATGTTTAAAATATTGTTTCGAGTTGGACAAAAAGAAATTATTTAAAAAAATGAAATAGTATGAGAAAACTTAAGTTAACGTTATTTTAAATGTAATATATAACAGGTAATTAAAGATCTTTACATTTATAACAAAACTGTGATCTTTTACAAGTGTTGGCAACCCAAAACCTAAACATATGATTTTCGAACTGTCATCCAGGTAAAAACCTATCGTGAATGGAATATATGTTATGGTTTCTATTTTCTCTCCTGAATCCACTGTGTTTTTTTTCTGGCTAGCTCCAGTGAAGTT
This sequence comes from Timema douglasi, assembly GCA_901482245.1. Taxonomy (NCBI): domain Eukaryota; kingdom Metazoa; phylum Arthropoda; class Insecta; order Phasmatodea; family Timematidae; genus Timema; species Timema douglasi. The sequence continues at coordinate 18,704 of CABEEJ010002155.1, forward strand.
AATTTAAGGTATTCTCCAAAATGTCTTGTTTGAGTTCAGATGATAGTTCTGAGTAAGAGGGGCTGCTGCTATTAGGAACTGTTTTGGAAGAGGAAGAAGATGTAGGAGGTGGATGTTAGACTTGTTCAATTTTAATTTAAAAACACTTATTAAATATAAAACCTAAATTGAAGTATAACTTAAATACACGTGAAACAAACTGGAAACAAAATGTTAACCCTTCTTTGGTTATTTTCAAGGTGACCTGGCGGTCTAGGGGTAAGGTGTCGGACTTCTGTGCTGGCGGCCGGGGTTCAATCCTCGGTCCCGGCACAGACTTATCCGATTGCCAAATCCTTCCTTCACCTCTGACAAGACATCTTGTGAATGTGTGGAATGCCAGGACTCCACCGTGGTTCGGATTCCACGTTAAGCTGTAGGTCCTCCATTTCATCTCACAATCACTCTACCATTACACATTAGCGTAAGTGCGTATAACCCAAACGGTTAGTAAGACGCGCTGCTAATAATAATAATAATAATAATAACTTTTTTTTAGCTACGTCTCAATTTTTTTTTTCGCCACCACCGCGCGTCCGCGCCTTAGTTTCCGTTATGGTTATGTGCACACATTAACTACGCCACTGGACTAAGGATTCGAGGCTTGTATTTTCAGACCCAGCCGAGGTCGACGGCTTTTTTTCTTGAGAGATAAAAATCCACACCGCAACTTCCTTCGAAGGGGAAGTGAAGCCGTCGGTCCCAGGTATGTGAAAAATACCTGCCCAGGCAAAGTTAATGGGCCACTTTCGTACTCATTGAGGAAGGCGATGGGGAGCCATCACACTTCCTGAACTAGTCTAGTACATGGGATGTATACCAGATGGTGCAGGCGGCAATAACCAGCTGAAAGGGCTCAGTGTATTTTCAGCTTCTAATGGATATAAATCACATCAAACTAATCTTCGGGTTGCTGGTTTAAGAATAATAATTAGCTATTAGCCTATTTTCATAAACACATGGCTTTCTAAAATCTTTTACGGGACAAATAAAATCAGTCGGCGGGCCGTGGGTTGCCGATTGGTGCGTTAGATCATACAACTGCCATTGTGGGTCTCATAATTAATGTTTTGTAAAATTAAATTTTGAAGTTAATTAGGGTATTCTTGAATTGAGTTACCGATAGCACCTTGATACCATGAATGCTCTGAGGGTGGTTGGCGCCGCTTACAGACTAATTAATACATCTCACCCGCCTCGGTGGCGTAGTTGGCTAACACGCTAGTCGTGTTGAGCTCGACTGCCGAAGACGGGGGAGATCGAGGTTCGAATCTCGGTCGGGTGAACTGGGGGGTGGTTTTTTCTTTAACGGGTTTCCATTTTCCCTCCACCCAAATGCGGGTTCACTTCCTCTAATTCAACCTTCCCAATTCCTAATCCATTAGTGTGATTAGTATTTAAAGCGTATAACCCGAACGGGTAGTAAGACGCGTTGCTAAATAATAATAATACATCTCAGTTAAATAGAGAGAGAATTCAAACAAACCGCGGTCAAGTTTACCAGGATCTTCTTTTTATTTTTAGCATTTCTTCTTATTACCTACCCTTTCGGATTTTACGCTTATGTACTAATTACACTAATGGGTTGAGGATGAGGAAAGTTGAACTAAGATAAAGTGTACCCGCATTTGCTGGAGAGATTGGGAAACCGTTTAGAAAAAGCCACACCCGGTACACCCGACCGGGATTGAACTTCGATAACCCAATCATCGGTAGTCTATTGGGAGAGTGACTCCTCTGACCATACGACCATCGAGACTGGTTCAGGAAGGTTTAATATAGAAGAAGTAAACTCGCATTTGCATAGAAGGAGAGTTGAAAATTACTTATAAAACCCACCCTCATTGCACCCAACCGGGATCGAGGCCCAGTCTACCCATATTTGGTAATGCCTTGGACCAGGCGGCCACCGAAGAGGGTTCCACGGGTCTTGTTTGGTTCAAAACTCGCGTAATACGGAGAGTGTGTGAAGGGGGCCAAGGGCATCCAACCAGAAGGTCATTTTGAATTAAAATATCTGTCTCCCCCTCCTTCCACGAATCTTACTAGCCACCCGGACTACTCATTTAATTACGTTAAGGGTGTGTCCATAAACTAGGGGTGACCTGGTGATCTAGGGGTAAGGTGTTGGACTGCTGTGTTGGGGGTCCGCGGTTCAATCCTCGGTACCGGCACAGATTTATCTGATTGCCAAACCCTTCCTTCACCTCTGACAAGACGTGTATTAATCACAACTTGTGAATGTATGGAATACCAGGCCTCCACCGTGGTTCGGATCCCACGTTAAACTGTAGGTCCTTCATTTCATCTCACAATCACCCTACCATTACACATTAGCGTAAGTGCGTATAACCCGAACGAGTAGTAAGACGCGGTGCTAATAATAATAATAATAATAATAATAATAATAATAATAATAAACTAGGTACGCGGTGATAAAAAAAATGTTAGTGAGTTCTAATAATAAGGAACAATTCTAACAAGAAATAAAATAAACTAGAATGTAAATTAGGGAAAGAATACAGTCAGGGAATGCATGCATGCCAGAGACAGGGTGCCCCAAATAAAACCGGCCCCAAACGCACAGTATTTCAAAGTCTGTGTTGAAAGGTCCGCCATCAGCTGGTATGTATAGTTATAATTAATAAACGTTTACCAGAAAGGCGAGCGGAACTAGCCATAGCGGCTGGTAGACCACATTTCGAACACAGACTTTTAAATAACGTGCGTGTGAGGCCAGTTTTATTCGGGACACCCTGTATTATTCGGTCAGTATTGATTTTTTTTATTATATGATATATTTAAACGTGCACTTTCTGAATCGATTGATTATATGAGCACACGAGAATTTCTATGATCTAGAGCGAAATAGTCTACCAATTTTGCCGGTAAAGATACTTTCACATAACTTCCAAGGTTCTCTCACTCGCCACAGTTGGCATGGGACCAACGTGACGGTTTTACTTCCCCTCCAAAGGAAGTTGTGCTACGGATTTTTATAGCTCAAGAAAAATCCATCGACACCGGCTTGGTTTGAACTTCACGATCATCGAGTCCTGAGGCGAGCACTTTACCCTAAGACCACCGAAGAAGTAGGTGTTTAAATTAATCTCACCTATTTTCAAGAAATATAAAAGTCAGAATATATCGAAACAATAGTTTTACCGATTGTTCTTTACGTTTGTGAAACCTTACATGACGAGAAGAAATGTAGGTTGTTTGAAAATAAAGTACTTAGGAAAACATTTGGTCCTAAAGAGGGTGAAGATAGTGTAGAGTGTAGGAGGTTACATCATTATGAGTTACATACCCTGTACTCATCACCAGACATTGTGAAGGTAGTCGAAATCTCAGTTCTATGTCGAGGAGGACATGGAGCGGGAATGGAGGACACTAGAGCCGTGTTCGAGATATTGACTGGCAAGTTCCAAGTGCCATAAAGTAGTTAAGTAAGTGATATTATAAATTACTAAAGCTATGTCTACCATGCAGTGTAGCACCTTTTACTTTTAGGGGAACTAGCAAGCATTATAGTATTTATCACTCTCAGGTGAACTAGCATGCATTATAGTATTTATCACTCTCAGGTGAACTAGCATGCATTATAGTATTTATCACTCTCAGGTGAACTTGCATGCAGTACAGTACCTGTCACTCTCGGGTGAACTAGTATGTGGTGAAGTACCTATCACTCTCAGGTGAACTAGTATGCAGTACAGTACCTGCCACTCTAAGGTGAACTAGTATGCAGTACAGTACATGTCACTCTCAGGTGAACTAGTATGCAATACAGTACCTGTCACTCTCAGGTGAACTAGTATGCGGTACAGTACCTGTCCCTCTCAGGTGAACTAGTATGCGTTGAAGTACCAAGAAGATCTAGCAGGTACTTGTCATGGAAGTCACATTATCCGTTTTAACTTCCTGAGAATTGGTCAAGGCAAGACCCGCACCAATGGACACGTGGTTTATGGCGTGTCGTAATTGAACAGATAACCGCTGACGGGGAAAATTGGTGTTCGAATCTCGAGCGAGTTATTTGAGGATAGTTTTCCACATGTAATTTATCACTGTGAGTTTTTCCTCTGATTCCCCCACTAATGTGGGTGCCTTTCCTCTAACAATTTTCATCCCTACTTCAGTGTGAATATTGTGCTGATGTCGAAGGCGATGTACTGGACTGTTGATGACGGAAAGCAGGCCCAGATATTGGGGAGTGGGGGGGGGGGGGGGGGGGGGGGGGGGGGGGTGGTCGGTCGGTCCTCCCCAAGCCTTAGGTACCTCCCCCCCAAATCTCAACTCTCTAGCCCTTACCGTTCCCGAGATAGATTTAGGGGGGTAGGGGGGGGTGGGGGGTGGTCAGGGGGTGGTCGGTC